>PYAF01005831.1:310230-325356 GCA_007407185.1 Glycine tomentella | reverse complement strand
AAATTTACATTTGATTAAATTTTAATATTTTTAAAATATTTTTTAAAATTAAAAGTAATTGGAATAAAAAAGAATAGAAGTGAAAGTTATAATTGAGTTTTTAAAATAAGTTCTCATATTCCCATAATATATAACTTTCTGATTCCTTGTCATGAAAATAAAAATGACTTCTATTTCTATTCCTATTATTTTATTCGAATCGTCTTATTTTTAAAAATATCAAAACTTAACCAAATGTAAATTTAAATACACCTAAGAATAATATTATCTATAATTACATATAAAGAAAATATCCAAGTTTTGATATACACATTTTTTATCCCAATTTACTCTTTATAATTGCCTTTGTAAATCTCTTACACTGTTCAAACAACTCATACCAAAAGTTACATCCTGCAAATTACTCACTATTGTTTAGCTTCAATTACCTATTTCTTTTTTAAAAATTATAGAGGCACATGGCATCTCTTTTCTCCTAGTTGGTTACAATGTTTCTAGAAATATGATGCGTAAAAAATTAATATTATATCTTGAAACAAGCATCCCCAATGTATTACCATTCAGGCATTAACAATACTTAGAAATAATATTTTATAACTTAAAAGTAAACACAAAAAAGTAAATTCTCAAATTTACATTCTCAGGAACAATTTTTTAGTTGTTGACATAATACACTCATAATATTTATATTAATATTTATTTATTTTTTTGTTAAAAAACATTATACTGATGAAAATAAGTCTAACGATAATAAACTTGTGTTTTGCCTTAGGTCGATATATTTTACAAAACAGAATGATATCTAACATACCCTACATGTTCAAATTAATAAATATCAGTTGTTGATTATAGCATGAACAATAAGTGTCAAGGCAAACTCCTAGGATCGGCTTAATGGTAGAGAATTTGGATAGTATGCATAAGGTCGCCGATTCAAATTTCAATTGTTGGTTATAGCATGAACAATAAGTGCCAAGGCAAACTCCTAGGATCGACTTAATGGTAAGGAGTTTAGATACACTATCTTCGGCAAGGTATTTCAACTAATTTCTATTTTTTTTCCTAGCTGAATAACTCATTTGGCTGTTCAATAAACAAACTTCTTTTAGTAACTTCTTAGAAGCTATTTGAAATAACGTTTTTAAAACACTAACTTCTAACTTTTTATATTTTCTTTCACTTTTATCATCGATATATTTATTCATTTTTCTTGTTATCTTTTTCAAATAAATCCTAGTATTATTATTTTTCTTTCATTTTACACTTTTCAGTAACTTCAACAGTTAGTTTTACCAAATACTTCTAATTTAATAAGTAGTTTTTCAGTCTCTAGTTTCCAACTGACTTTTCAGCTAGTTTTGCCGATCATAACCATAATATGCATAAGGTCACATATTCAAATTTCAGAAGTTGATTATAGCATGAACAATAAATGCAAGGCAAACTCCTAGGATTGGCTTAATGGTAGAGAATTTGGATAGTATTCATAAGGTCACACATTCAAATTTCAGTTCTTGATTATAGAATGAACAATGAATGCCAAGCAAACTCCTAGGATGGGCTTACTGGTAGAGAGTTTGGATTGTATGCATAAGATCAGATTCAAATTTCAGTTGTTGATTATAGCATGAACAATAAGTGCCAAGGCAAACTCCTAGGATCGTCTTAATGGTAGAGTTTGGATAGTATGCATAAGATCATAGATTTGAATTTCAGTGCAACTATTATACACCAACGCTTAATGTATAGGAAATGAAACAAGAAAGTGGTTCATTATGTGTCTATTTACTGCTGCATACTTAATTAAGATGCCAAAAGAAGAGGAAATTAATTTAAAATGATACGCATTCGAAGTCACGGTGAGGTCTGAGTTATATGTAAATAATAACATTACATTAGGTTTTAAGACATTTCAAAATCACCAGAAAATAATGGAAAGTAGGGGATAATAATAACCTGTTCAGATCCATTTATAGTTTGCAGTAAGTGATATGTTTCAACTGGAGAGGGTAAGAGCATATATTCACAAGGTAATCAGAATGGCATGGAAAGAAATTTATACGCAAGAAACAAATCAACAAATGGACAATACAAAAATCATTAAAAGAACTCAGTTCTCCAAAATGGTGTTAAGTCAGCATTAAATTATATGCTTCAACCTTTTTCATTATTAATCTCTAAACATTATATTCAGCCAAAATTCCAAGCATATGGGAACCTTTTGTGTACCTGACTAATCAAAAATCTAAAGGCAATCAAGCTGAGAAAACAACTCCATTCATATATGAAGGCAGTCATGTACCTCTACTTACTTTCTGTTATATACTTTGGGAGTATATGTCACTGCCCTGTTGCTATTAATTCCTTGATGTCGTATTGCATACATAGCCTTTCAACAGTACTTTGGCTCAGAACCTTTTTCAAATATAACTCTTTCATCAGATCAGCTGCTATATCTGTCTCCTCTTCAAAAGCAAGCCCTTCCACAAGAATGGTATAGGTATTCTCATTAGGCAAACATCCTTTGTTAACCATCATCAGAAATATCTCTATTGACAAGTCTGTTCTCTGAGCTTTGCAAAAACCAAGTATAAGTGCATTGTAGTTATCAATATCGGGCCTGTGGTCATTTTCTTCCAAAATCCTGAATATCTTAAGAGCCTCATCTAGCATTCCCTCCCTACACATTCCTCTTATCAGAGATGAATAAGTGTAAGAATCAGGAGTGAATCCATACTTTGTCATTTCATATAACATCTGAAAGGCTGGATATGTGTTCCCTTTCCTACACAGGCTTGCAATCAAATTCTTGTAAAAATCATGCATAGGGAAGTTTTGTTTACTACCCAAGCTTTGGATAATAAAGAAAGCCTCCTGCACCTTACCTTGCTCACTCAGCATCGCGATAGCATTGTACGTTCCTTCATTAGGATGACAGCGCCGGTGAATCATTTGGTCAAGACACTTGAGAACAAGATCCACCTTCCCTTCCTTGCAGAGGCGGGCAATGATCGGATTATAGCTGGTAGCACTCGCCTTGAACCCGCTCCTCGTCATTTCATCCAAAACCTTGAAAGCTTGTTCTGTTCTTCCATTAAGTGAAAGCGAAGTAATCAATATGTTGTAAGTGACCACCGAGGGAGGCTGGTCCTCTTTATCCATCTCCGCCAGAAGCTCGTTCGCTTCCTCCCACCGCCCTTCATAGCACAAACTCCTCAGCAAAATGTTAAAACTCACAACACTAGGACTGAACCCTTTCGCAGGCAATTCCCGGAAAAGCTTAATAGCCTCTTCCGTTCTCCCTTCCTTGCACAACCCAGTTAACAACACATTGTAACTAACCAAATTAGGCTCCCCACCCTTGGCAATTATATCATCCAGAAGCTTCATGGCCTCATCCACTCCCCTCTCCTTATATGCCGCTTCAAGAAGGAACGAATACGTGAACGCGTTCGGGATGAGCCCCTTCTTCGTCAACCTATCCAAAAGCTGCAAGCTCTGGTTTAAATTCCCATGCATGCAAAGCCCTTTAACAAGTGTGTTATAGGTAACAGTGTTAGTTGGAAAGCCATGCCCCTCCATCTTCTCAACCAGCTGAATTGCATACCCAACATTGCCCCTCTTGCACAGAAAATTGACCAAGTGTGTGTAAGACGCTGCATCAGGTATAATACCTGAACCCACCATCATCTCCATCACCCTAACAGCTTTTCTAGCCTTGTTGAATTTGCAAAGATCATACAAAAGCTGAGTTGCTTGATTTACCTCAGGCTTTTGGCCCTTATCCACCAAATACTCCAAATGCAGAAATGCATCATAGATCCTCAGCTCTTTACCTTTGTGGTCATTCCTCCCAACCCTCCAATTGGGGAGATTAAAAATGGTATCTTTTGGGGATATGGCAATCTGGGTCGATGCTGAAACCCTAGAAAAACCCTTGTTGAGGGAAAGAGTGCGGAGATTTGGAACCTGGGAGTGCAAAAAACCGCCACAAGTGGGTCGTTTTGTTTTGGGGGACAAATTTGCGGCTGGTGACACCGTATTCAGAAGTGAAGCCATGATTGAAGTGGGTAGTGATGAACAATGATTGTGAATGAATCCTAGTTAGTCAAGTTTTCAACTTGGAACAAAATTCAAGAAACATTATGGATTGGTTCTACTAGGCAATGTTGCAACTAGTTTCACTGTGATAATAACACTAGAGATTGATCACTCAAGAGAATTAATAAGTGAGTGAGAATGGAGAGAGAGGTACCAGTGAGGAATTTTGAAGTAGGGATTTGAATTCAGAAGCGAAAGCTTCGTTCCGACCACAACTACGTTTTTTGTGTGTTATCCTAACCCAAATGGTTGCGTTATTTTCACATTTGACCTAGACTTCTTTTTTCATTAATAAACCACTAGTAGTAGTGTAGGACTACTAAGTATCCATTTTCACGGAATTAGTCTCTAACTTGGGGATTATAAATATTTGTCTCTCTAATACAAGAGTATTATTAATCAAGAATCAAAGAGTAATCCCTTGAAATATTGAGATTCATTTAAATGATTGATATTTTTTAATAAATATTTTTTCATATACAAAGATCAGTAATTAAATTCTTAATCATATATTTAAATGATAAAATTATCTACCAATCATGCCACATTATATTAATAGGATTTTGAAATTTGTTAGTATGAATGTTGTTCAAAAGATGTCATACTTATTGATAATGATAAGATAAGTAATTAAATCCCTCATTTAATTATATTATTTATTTTTATATATAAGAAATAAATGTGGATTTTTTCTTCCTAAACATAAGAAATATGACACTTATAAATGCATTAATGGTTAATTTTCTTCTATGTTGCATAAAAAAATTATTGTAAAGACTACTAAAAATAATTATATACATGTACACTCTAATCAATTACATTATTCAAGAATATTGATGAAAGGGAGAGGAATTCAAAAACTCCTGGCTCTAGTTGGCTTCAAGTGGGAAATAAAGTTCACACTGTTGTTGGAGACAAAAACAACATGGAGAGTGATAAAATCTATAAATTTTTGGATGAATTGGGTGAGAAAATGAAATTGGCTGGATACAAGCCTGACACTGATTATGTTCTTCAAGATGTTGACCAAGAGGAAAAAGCTGAGAATCTTTGCAGCCACAGTGAGAAGCTTGCTGTTGCCTTTGGGATACTAAATTTGAATGGACAGTCATCTATACGGGTTTTCAAGAATCTGAGAATTTGTGGTGACTGTCACAATGCCATTAAGTACATTTCTAAGGTTGTTGGTGTGACAATCATTGTTAGAGACTCCGTGAGGTTTCATCACTTCAGAAATGGAAATTGTTCTTGCCAAGACTTGTGGTGATTATTTGAACCAGGTTACTGGGATTAAGTGGTGACAAATATCCTATCCAAGTACGTCTTTTCAAAATTTCAGTAAACTTATAAATACAATTGTAAAGTACAATTCATGTGTTTGTTGTGAGATGGGAGACAGTAACTATGACACTGTTTTATGACCTTTAAAAAAAAAATGGGTCCACCTGCAGTTTGATCAGCCAATGTACCAAGGTTTTCAGATTATTAGCAATAAAACCAAATTTCTCTCAAGAAAATATCTTAATGAGGATGCTTGCACTGCGTATTCTAGCAGTTAAAATGATATCAGAGGAGCTTGTTTCTGATTATTCTCCGGAATTTGTGACAAAGATATGCTGATTGCTTCAGTTGTATGAATAGAATAGAATGAATTTTTTTCTTTTCAATGATAAACTTCATTGTACTTTACTTTGTATTCCTACTTAAAATATGGCAAGAAAGAAATTCATTTGTATAAGATCAGTGTAAGGCAAAGAATCGTGAGAAAATTTATGAAATTATTGATTTTAAAATACCCCTTCCACTTAGTGCTTAAATGAAAAATCGAATAAAAATATGGCAACTGCTTACACTTAACGCATTGTCTGTTAGATATAACAAATTAAATATATTCATATGATGGGTTAGGTAAAATATTAGAATCTGCTAATGACTACAAAATATTACACAAAGTGAACGAATGCACAGTATCAATCTCCTGCAAACTGAACTCGATAAAAAGATACCAATATTCTTCTACAAAGATGCATCTAGGAAGAGACCTAATTGTCCTATCCTATCACTATCAGAGTTAGTCTCACTGAGGCAAAGAGGTCAAGACTAGATTATACCCAGTGCAAACCACACTATAGAACTCTTGTTTTGACCATTTAGTAGCTTCCCGAAATGCTTCCACTTCAGGTGTGAAGGCACAATTTACTTGTTGAAGCCAGAATTTCCTCTTCACTGAAAGCCAGCCATCCTACAGCAGCCTCAATTTAGACTAGCACAAGGATTGATGGACTGCAATGATTACTCTTGCCATTGAAAACTGCAAGCTGTTCCTCTACAGTTCTGCTAGTTGCAACACTTGACAGCTTCATAATCTTCATGCAGAGTTGGTGATATTTTCAGAGTGCCTCCAAACCAAAAACCTGTATTCAATCTACTCCATTTCATCTACAAGCATCATACTCATATTTCTCTGATCCTCACTTACCAAATTGTTGGGAGGCCAACTGCTAGCTTCAAAAACAGTTTATTGACATCTTTCCTGCTCCACCTCATATTTAGCCATACCTGCAGGATATCTGTTACAGGCATATCACTTCTTGTTTACAAAAAATGGCTAGCAAGAGACATGCATACCACACATAACTGGTAGAAAATTCAAGAATTCAATTTGTAGACGCTTATAAACCCGATAAAAAAATCTTTCATAAATTGTCAAAGTTGGAGGCTTGGAGCCAAACAGGACAAACTTAGACACGCGTCTCCAATTACAGATTGACTGCATGATTGTCTCTGCTACTTTTATGAAATAATGCAGCAATATATATGGAACTAGAATAAGTGAAATAGGTCATAAGATTTTGTCCTTAACATTTGGCAATTGGCACTAGCATTTAACATTCAGTTATACACATCCAACATCAAACATATTCAAAACAGATCATTGTATAAATAGCACCTGAAAGAGAAAAAAATTGTAAAAGCAAAATATTTCTCCACTGACGTTGGTTGGTTCTTTCCCCCTAGCACCAGCAGAAGAATAGTCCTCTTCTTCTTTCTTTGATCAGGAGTACCAACTACAAGATGAATTGAAACAGAATATGATGCTGATAGCATTTCATGAATGTTTTCACTCTTTAAATTGGAACAGGAACTGTCATCACGGGGGAAAAGGGTATTTACGTTTCAGTTCAACTTATGCCACAGTAACATAAAACAGGGGGAGCAAGGACTCAGGAATTAAATATGGAATGTTCAACTATTTTCAGGAAACAATTGTCAATCCCATGAAGCACGGTAGCCAATTTTTCATATTGGCTTTTGTGCAAATTGAAAATGCATGTGATAAAAATAGAGTATGACATACAGGATTATTAACATGCTTAGATTAAAACATTAATACCTGTAGGATCAAGCTCTTCTTTCTTTAAAACTGCAGCAGTGTCATATCATCAGAAATCATGACATGTTTGATGCAATAGGCAGTGTTTCAGTTATTCCAGTAGAAGTCTTTTTACAACTTAATTCAACTTTTAAGTCATCAATCCATTTCATCACTTTCTTGAAATCAACATCAGTATTTACCCCCATACAAGTAACTTCCTGAAAAGCATTGCACAGCTTATCAAGTCGTTCTGCTTCAGGATTAGCAATTAAATCACCATAAGTCCATAACTACTTCACACTAATGTGTGTTTCCGCTTCAAATCTTTCCTCCAATGTGAGAAAACATACTTAGATGGCACTGACTCAGTTTTCCTTATGAGCTTGAGCAAAGAAAGGATATGTCTGCATAAAATACCTTTAAACTCAAACAAATGACATTCACATTGCACTTCAAAATCTTCTTCATTAAATTGTACATTGAAAGTTACATATTTGATTGCTTCTTCAATCTTTTTACTCTCCACAACAGAATATGCTGAAACCAAGCCTTCTTTCTTCTCAAAGGCAGCATTGCAATACATGATACAGGCTACCTCTTCTTGAAACTCTTTGAATTTCCCATTGGTATAAACTTTTTGAAATTGGTACTCAATGCCAAAATGGCTTCTACAAGGAATTAAATTATTAAAGGAATTAAAATCTGCTACGCACTCTCTTTCAACTTTATCTTTCATAGCATTGTCAAACTGCTTAAAAAACTGCTTTAAACTTGTTTTTGAGCAAATATATCTGTCAAAAAATGCATGCACACTTTCATTTCTATCTATTGTAGACATTCCAGCCCAAAATGTGTCTTTGACATACACAGGAACCCATCGGTGGCGCTCATTATACAGGTTATTCAACCATTCATTGTCATGAAGGTTATAACAATAGATCAATTTTTTCCAACTCATTGAAATCATCTTTACTAAAAGAATCATATACAGCACCATGAAAATCTGTTTTGATTGACTCATACCGAGGATATCCTCTCAACTTTTCAGGTACCCTTTTCATTATGTGCGACAAACACCACCGCTGACGAGCTTTTGGGAATACAATCTCAATTGCAGTTTTTATTGCTCTATCTTCCCTTGTGATGATGGCAATTGGTGCATGTCCAGTAGACATACATGCCCGCCATGTCTGAAATAGCCATGTAAAAGTTTCAGCATCTTCATTTGACAACAAAGCAATACCAAGTAATACTGATTGTCCATGGTGATTCACTCCTAGAAAAGAGCAAGAGGAATGTTGTACTTGTTTGTTAAATATGTGGTGTCAAAAGTTATAACATCTCCAAAATACTCATTTGCAGCCTTACTTCTTGCATCTGCCCAAAAAACATTTCTTAGTCGGCAGTCACGTCCAAGTCCATCACATAATAGAAGCTACTATTTATCTTTTGCATTTGAACAAAATAGCTTTGAATAGCTTCAGCATCTCCACTCTCAAATCTTAGGCTACTAGCTTTCTGAATAAAGATCCTACGATTTTTATCAAAAAATCCTAGGCTTCCATATTCTCCAGCTTCCACACCAGGAGATTGAATACTTCCATCCCCATTAATCCCAGCCAGATTGCTAAGATCATGTTTCCTTTTTCTTTGAGGCTTAGATTTTTTAGTATATTTAATAAGCCGTGCTTTGCCTGGACACAGCTCATGATCATGATCAAGCGCAACACTTAAAACTCTGATCTTTCCATCCGGACATAAACACGCATTAATTCTTGCCTTACACTGGGTTTTTGTAACAAGATATGGATTCAGAAGATGCCTTCGCTTGTTTTCTGACCTCCTAGAACAAACGCAAGCAAGTGTAAAATATTTCTTCCCATCTTCTTCCATTTTCGAAGTTCTTCTATACACTTCAGAACCCTTCTGCTGAGCAAAATTAGTGTAATAATTGAAAATCTCCTGCTCAGAAGGGAAAGTCATCCCAATTTTAGGTTCTTCAACTTCCTCATTAAATTGTAACAACTTTTGGAGACCGTGCTCTGGCGCTTCCCCATTCCCATCCTCCATGCCCTCATTGAAAGACATTTTCTCTATGACAACAGTTTGTGACTTACTTGAACTTGAAACACTTTCTCCTTCCATTCCATCAAGGATACTGATGCCAGGAGAAAAGTGCAACAATGAATAAATTCAGTAAACAAGTGCAGTAAGTAATAAACAAAACTAGAAAATTAGTAAGCTAATTTGAGTATTTAACATAAAACATCAGTCAATGCTCAGTAGTCATCAACCAATTACTTCTTTTCAACCAAAACAGAATCTGTTCACAGAATTAATAGCAATTTTTTCTTTTAAAAAGAAGAAGACTGGCTTAAAATCAGAACACAAACAAGAGTAATCGAACTGGAAAAAAAATAGATATCAATCAAAATTAGATAGAATGGAAAGCATTAAAAAATTATCATCTAATATAAAGGTACCCACCAAACCAAATTATTCAATCCAAATACGCTCTAGATTCTGGGTTTTCCGTTAATGCCCATCAAGCAAAATTACACTTTTCACGCATTTTATGAATAATTATTTATGTGGGGTGTGTTTGAATGAACCCCATTTTCTTTGCCTTGTCAGAAGTTAAGTGTAAAGCATAGATCTTGTGCATGGAAAAGCGTGCAGAATGTGTACTTACCAAAGACAAACCAACCCAGAAGCTGAAGGAAGAAGAACAGATGGACCACTGTAGAAGACGCAATTTCGGTGCACAGAAGAAAATTCTTCCCAAGAAGAAAGAGAAATTGATGCCTTCGTAGTTCCTTAATACTTCAAAGTTCAAACCCCAATTTTTCTGATCAGAATATCTCCCCAGTTTTTTTTTTTTCTGTTTTTTTTTTCTTTTTCTGCTGAGATAGTTTTGTTTAATACAATTGAGAGTGCATAGAAACGGTGACGCATGGGGTGTTCCGGGATTGTATTCTTTAATTCAATAATTTCAATTTTGTTGATTTATTATTTAATTAATTTAGATTTAAATTTTAATTTAATTCGATTTGGATTAGATAAAAATATTAAATAAAAAATAAAATATACATAATAAAAATCATTTAATATATCAAATATTTCATTTATATATAATTAATAATAATATATTTATCCATCTTAATTCAAATAAGTAGTTAAAAAAAATCTTTAATCAAATGAATTTTTCATATAAATAGATAAAAGTTATATGATAATTTTATAAATATAAAAAAATTAAAATATAAATGATATTATAAATTTATAAATAAAAATATATACATGTGTATAATTATTGTAGACAAAATGATAATATGTAACCAAGAAACTAAACAATTAAATAAAAAATTAACTACTTACGAATTTAAAACAAATTGAGTTAAACATCATTCTAAATTTCTAAATAAGGATAGAAGAAAGATAATTGCCTCAAAAAACTCAAGCAATAAGTAATTAAAAGCAATTATCATTATGTTAATAGAATCATCATACATCTAGAGTAGCTTTACATCGTTGGGTTAATGCACTGCATTTGCTTCTCTGAAATTGACTGTGACATTCTTTTAGATAAAGCTACTAATTCAGTTGAGCCAGGGGATATGATTGTCCAAGACTACATGTAGAAATGAAGTTGTACCAAAAACTTTCTCCATAGAGAACGTAGTAAGGTTATAACTTAAATCTCAAGACCACCATCTGCACAAGCCACGACAAGCCAAATTAGTTGTTTAAATATCAATACATCGATCATCAGATGAACTTTGCAATAAAAATATGAAATAGAAAATTAAACACACACACACACACACACACACACACACACACATATATATATATATATATATATATGCTACTTGCATGTTTCAACTAACATGATCAAACTTAATGCTGTATGTGTAAGAAAGCGACAATTGAAAAGAGAATAAGTGATTCATAAATAGTGTGTTAAGGGGAAATTCTTGTTAGTGTATGTATGCACTACGCAGTATACGCTGTATAATGATATCTACCAATGAAATGCTTTGACCTTCATTACTCAATAGTTCAATGTGAAGTGGTAGATTTTGCTTGTAGTTTGTGAACTCTTGTTAGTGTGTGTATACACTCTACACCAGATAAATGATATCTATCAATAATATGCTTTAACCTTCAGTACTCAATAGTTCCATGTGAAGTGGTATATTAGCAGATTGCAGACAGCAGAGTAATGTCACAGAAAAATGCGAAACAGTTCATGAGGCAACTGAAATTCAAAATTATGCTATTGAATATAAACATCAATAGCTTACCACCTATATAGATACTAAAATGCATTTGGTGAATTGATCCTTTATAAACACAAACCATAACATTGTCACAAATTCATCTAAACAGTTCTTGCAACTATAAGAATTATATAACATTTCCTTGCAGATAAAACAATTATACGAATTTCAATCACACAATACAATAAATGACTGAGAAAGAGTTTTTTGGGGTTATGAAATTGACTTGGTAGTGAAGGGAGAAGGCTGGGGTAAGAGGTCGTGGGGGTTCAAATCCTCCCACCAACAAAAAATTAACAAACTAACAACTAACATTTACCTAGAAAAAAAATGACTTAGGAGGATCTTTCCTCTCTAGTTATTACAATATGGATGTTTTCCTCTAATCATTTTGGTTTAGGGGCAAAATGTGATGGAATAGTTCGCTCCACCAGAGCAAGTAAAAGTGCTAGTCCTATCATCATAGGCATAGCTATAAGCCTGAGGGCACATATTCTTAAAAATAATTGAATAAGGGCTTGGTGGGCATTTATCAGCTGAAGCAAAGGGTCCAGTGCAACAATACTCAGGTTGGTTCAATGCCAAACATGCACTCTTGCAAGCAATGACACTTCCATCTGACCCTTTGACAGAAAAACTTGGAGGACAAACTTTGTTCACATCACTAGGGCAGCTAGTTGTGTTGCAACCCCTCAAGCCTCCTTGAGGGGTCACTAACACTGGCAGATTGAAGCCATCAACAAGGCTAACATCATAGAAATCTTGTCCTTTATTTGAGGCCAAAGTGAATTCCACTAGAGAAACTGGAGGGGTTCCACCAGCACCATTGCATGGCACTTCATCTGATCCACAGTCACCAGTGGCACAAGTGAATTTCCCATGTGTGTCTGTTGAGCATTGAGACCTTGCCCAGAATCTGCCAGACCATGGAGCTGTGACATCAATTGTGGATGAGGCTTTGGAGGTTAGTTCAAATCCTGTTGAAGGTAACTGTGAGGAGCCACCTCCTGTGAGAGTTGCTGGCCATATTGTGAATGCACAATTGTTTGTGACTGTGAATGTCGCTGAATAAGCACCTGCATACATGGAAATGTGTTAGGAATTCAAAATGTAAATTTCTCTAAGAAGGAGATATATAACACACAACAAATGTAGAACATGGTTTGAAATTAGAACTTGCCATAGAGAAGTGTGGATAAGGTGAAAACAAAAAATGAACTAAATTCCATTTGTTAATAATGCTTTTGATTTTGCTACTTGGAATACTTTGTATCAGGCTGTTTATAATTTTTTCTCAATATATATAATGAATAGGCTAATGTGTCATGATTGTTTCAATCATTTCCTTTGTCTGGTACAATAGTTTTTTATTAGTTTCAATAATAAAGTAGATATTTTTTTTTATAGAAATAATCTACCTTATTTATTCTTTCTTACAAGTATCTTTCATAAAAACAATCTTACTCGAAGCACTATCAAACATATTAAATGTAGTATTTTTTTAATGGCGATTTTTTTTTATTCACTACATATATTATCCTTCAAAAATAATCCTATTTAAATACTATCAAACCCGAAATATAAATACTACTCTAACTAAAATTTAAACCTTTATTTGTCATAAATCATATCATGAAAAATAACCATCAGTATTTGATATTATTTATTTTACTTTATTTTATATTTTATATTTTAATTCTATATAACAATATATATCTCTATTATTAAATTAACAATTAATTTTAAAATAAAAAATATAATTCAATTGGTTGAACATATATGTAAATTATTATAAATTCTTTTATTTATCTTCATTTTTTATTTTTATGAATAAAAACACAACTAATTTAGAACATTAAACTAATTTTCAGCACACACGTGAGCGTGTGACTAATCAATCAACCTATTGATTGGAGTAGGAGCATTTCGTTAACCATTTCAATTTTCTTCCATTTATTTAATGTTTCTTTTGCTTTCAAGAAATTTGATGGATTCATTCTGAAGTAACCGAGTATAATAAACCCCATCCAGCCATCCTATATTCCTCATGCCTCTATCATTAACAAGATATTCAATATAAAAATTATATCTTGATCCATTAGGTCAATTAATTGCTAAATATTAAAAGGTTATCATTCTGTTTTTTTTTTGTCTTTGGTTTTATCTTGTACTCTTGTAAAACACTTAATGGACCCTTGTCTTGTCTCTCTTGTGCAACATTCTTATTGACTCAAGTGTGAATTCAATTTAAAGGGTTCAAGTTCAAATCAAATCTCAGGGCAACAAAATGGCCTCCCGGTTTGATGAAGACAAAAAAGGCTTGCATCTAAAATCAATTAATCCAGGGATTTTTTTAACAAAAAATCTGATAAAATAAATGCAATTTATACATTTTAGCTCCAATAATATGGAAGCAAGAATAAAAATTTGGACATATCATATATATGCGTGAATCCTGGTTCAGTGAACCACAGAGCTAGAAAATTGTTTATATTCATCAGAGGAAAAAAAAAGTTATTGAAAATATGGGTGACCAGATAAGGCTTGAACCTTGAGCTTGATTGACGCAGATTAGTATTAGATTCTTCCGATTGGTTTTTAATTAATACGGAACAATATTTTCCTAAAAGATCATTCATACTTTATCCATAAAGACAAAGTAGTGTGTTATGAAAGAGATAAAGGTTAAGTACTTTCATGGGCATATTCAATCAAGAAAAATTTAGAAACACCTGTCATGGGTGCAAATGCCTTATTTATTAACGCATTTATGTATCATGGGCCATTCATTTTGGAGATGTACATCGATGTGTGTGTATATATATATATATATATATATATATATTAATTTTCATGTATTTTGGAGGTCATATTTTTCTTTTTTGTGTTTTTTAAAATTATATATTAAATTAATTTTCATGTATATTAATATGATATTAAATCATTTTAAATTAATCTAAAATTTTACATCTATAATTTATGTGATATAAATTTTTAATTTAATAGTAAATTTTGAAAATAAAAATATCTAAAAAATATTAAATGATGTAATATATAAGTTTTGGAAAATTTAGGGACACGACGTCCACTCATAACTGTCAAAAAACACCCCTATATTATAAAGAAATTATAAAAACTGAAACAAGGAAAAAAAAATATATGACATAGATTAAAAAATCCTTTAAGCTTATAGCATACTAAATAAAGCCTAAAGTAAGACTAAGGGTGTATTCCTTTCAGTATTTAAAGATTTATTATTGGAAATATGAACTTAAAATAGTGCTCTACTTTTATTTTATGATGAGAAGTGGTAAAATTACATTCTTAGAAAAATATAAAATACTTTATAATTCAATTATCATTTAT
>PYAF01005831.1:264382-310130 GCA_007407185.1 Glycine tomentella | reverse complement strand
GATTAAAAAATCCTTTAAGCTTATAGCATACTAAATAAAGCCTAAAGTAAGACTAAGGGTGTATTCCTTTCAGTATTTAAAGATTTATTATTGGAAATATGAACTTAAAATAGTGCTCTACTTTTATTTTATGATGAGAAGTGGTAAAATTACATTCTTAGAAAAATATAAAATACTTTATAATTCAATTATCATTTATCTTTATATTTATATTTATATGTTTTATTTTAATAATTTTGAATTTAGAAAAAAAATACTTTCAGGAGCATTAAAATCTTCTGTTTATAAAATTCCTATATGTAATTCTTCTGAATGCAATCCTACACCTTTAACATGATCAAAAGTTATTTTAACTTAATTAATAATTTTAAATATAATATATTATTACATTAAATATTTAAAAGTAGAATTTTCCTGTTCATAATTATCTTATATTTCCTCAATACTCAATAGTGTTGTGATATTATCCCTCATATAAGATACATTATTAGAAAAAGAAAAATAACAAACATCTCTCGTTTCCTAGCTCCTCTAGAACAAAAATTGATTTCTAGACTTTTGACACATTCCATTTCTCTCCCTCATCAACCACACTTGTCACCACTTAAGACATACTAAACCTTTGCTTATACACACTTGTCACTTAACCATGCAAAGAGCCAGCCACGCATCACAACACCCTTTGGGCCATAAATCCATCTTTTTTCACCACCCTATTCAAATCTTCACTCACTGCCACCAAAGACTGAGAAGAGGGGTTGAATTAACTGCTTGGAAGCATGGCGAAGAGCAAGGAAGACATAACCTATGCAACATCACAAGCAAGGCTTTCAGAAGATGAAGCAGTGAGAGTGGCCTACGTGCATGGCACACCCCTTGAAGGAGGAAAGATTGCTGACTCTCAACCAGTTGACTTGTTTTCAAGTGCACACAATATGCCAAAGAGTGGCCAAACAACAATGGATTCAAACACTAGTGATCAATCTCAGATGCAACGTGATACACAAGAAGGGGGTTCTAAAGAATTCACCACTGGAGCTCCTGGATTGCCCCAAAAGGGGGCCCCTCCAACAATGGGTCATAAATTTTGAAGGCAATAATATAGACAACCTTATAACATATGTCTACTTTCGTGTGTTTTGTTCTGCCCTTTGTTAATTTCTTATCGCATATCATCAACCATGTATGGGGATGACTCCCTAGTTTTTCTTCGTCTAATAAAGTAGAATATTTTTTGTAAGGGGTTGAAACTAGATGTTTTCACTCATATCCGGATCGATGTGATTGAAAAAATTTCTCTTTTTTCTTTTTGTTTTTTTAAAAAAAAAAGTTCTTTCTTTGTTCTGTTTTTTTTGAAGTGTTCATTTTTAATTGAAGGAAGAAAAATGAGGCATACACATAGGCAAGACCAAAGATTATTTGGTTCCCATTTCAGGATTACTGGATTCACTGATGGTATACGATAGAGGATATAGAGTTTGGGCAAATCAGTCAAAGACAATATTTATTCTCTTCTAAAGATCCAAAAGTCTTTTATTTTTCAAGCTACCCAATGAGACTCGAACTGAGGGAGTGTGACAAATCAGAGTATGTATACATACAATGTTGCAATTAAACGAAATCATGCCCTTTCGACAAAGATAGTCAATTAAACAAGTATAAATAGTAAATGCACTTCTTATATAAGATGCATTCGTGTAGCCACCATATAAGTCTTCCACTGAAAGAAACATCTATATGTATAATAATGGCCAAATAGAAGATAGTTTCTTCACATCACATAGTCTCAGAATTTGTTTGCTTGACAAGACTTACATGCTAACAGAATCAGAATATTAGAAATATTATGCTGTCTGCATATTCTTATGAGTTTCACAACGCACTCTAGTATACAATGCCGCAAATCTAAGACTGTTTCCACCGAGTAGGCATGCATTCATTAAATTCATCACATAGTATTTCACCTCAATGGATAACAGGTTTCAAGGGATGAGCTCTGAGTTTTGACAAATCCAGACTAGAATCCAGTTCTTCATCCAGTTCACCAACAACACTTCTGCAATGACCAAAGGGAAACCATACATGTTTTAGTGTGTATTTAAATAATGTCACGATATGAAATCTATATGATACACAAATTGAAAAATGTAGTAAGGGGCATACATGTTATCACCCCTGATGATGTACAAACCAAGAACAAGTTGTTGCACACCTTCCTGTAGTTAGAAACAAGAAAAATGATGACATCAGACAGAAAAAAATTGTGCAAGGCTTAAACTGTGACTTTAAAGAAAAAAAATCTTCAGCTAATATAAAAATTCAAATGAATCAAAGATTCAAAGCCACAGTTATGGTGGGGAGAGATGGTAGAGCGAAGTTAAGAAAGAATTGACAATTCCTAGTATAGCATTCTGTTCAAAGCAAGAAAGTTGACTCTTCCAAAGGAAGTAAACCCATCTTTCCTGTTTGATGTTTTAATGGCACTGATCACCACTTTTTCATTGTAATTTTTTAATTTTTTTTTTCCAAAAAAACACAGATGAAGATTATCCTTCCCCCCAGTCCCTACCCATTCTCCAACATGTTCCGTCATTACACAATGAGGCGTCAGGAGACAACCAATCAATAGACTTTGTTACCCAAAATCAAAAGGCTTTAGTTCATCCTACTCTCATTGTTAATCTAACACTCCCTCTTCCACTTCATTTTTCTTCACATTTGTTGCACTATAATTCCCTTAAACACAAAGTCACTTGCACTCAGGGATCCAATTATAATACAAAATAGAGAAGAGCACAATACAGAATAAAAAACAATGCTACAACCATTGCTGAAGCTGAGGCAAATATTGCACAGAAAATTTTCAAGATAGAAGTAGCAATAATAATGGACAAATATTTATCGAATGAACAAAAAAAAACTCAGTGAGAACATTGATTTAATGCAAAAGACAGTAAAATTTCTTAAATCAAATGGATGGAAAGTTTACAACTTCTAATGCTTGAAAAAGTGGGTTAATTTTTGGGAGTTGGAATTATAAAGCCAAATGGTTTTCACTTAAGTATTAGTAAAGAGTAAGAGTGAAGATATACATTGCAACTTAGAAAAAAAATAAAAGAAAGTGACTTCGAGGTAAAATTTGGAATGTCATACCACAAATTTCTAAGTTAAGTATTTGAGATCAACATCACAAAATCATGGAAAAATTAATGATGTTATATGCAAGATACTAGTTGGGTTGTTAAAATGGAGAAAGACATAGGCTAATTTATGATTGCAAATTACCTACTAAGTTCAAAAGAAAGTTTTATCATATTGCTATACGATCACTATACTCTAGTAGCAAATGACGGGTTTTAAAGGGACAATAAGAGAAAAAAAGGGAATGACCCTAGCAAAAATGAGTGTTATAATGGATTATATATGAAGAGATATTGGTATGGCACTTATTGAGGAAAAGATGACAGTTAAAGACTTGGGCATGAATAAATAAGACTACTAGAGGCATTGAAGAAGAAGAAAGTATATTGCATGAATTTTAGCCCTGTGAAACAGGGTAGAGGGAGACTAAGAAAGACAATTGAGCAAATTACTAAAAGGGGTCTTATGATGAATAGTATGCTTGAGAATTTGGTTTTTAAGCAAACTCAATGGCATAATATAATCCATGTAACCAACTATCGTAAGATAAGGCTGTTGTTGTTGTTGTTGGGATTACAAACCAGCTTCGTAACAAATGGTCTTTCTTAATCATAGACAAATGCCTCTTGGTTTCAGATATATCTAACATCTACCATAGTAGACATGGATCTAGCACCCATCGCCTTATGCAGAATCTAATGCTGCATGGTAAAGGTAACCTTCCATGTCATCTAATAGAGAGAGAACAAGTGGGCAAGAGGTATAAGTTTTATGTGTTTTATGTTTAATATTTTAAAGAACATTATAACGAAAACTGACAATCTTAGCCGTGAAAACATTGAATGATAAAGATGTGCGCTTACTTTACCCTCAAAAGTGAGAATGTTCATTTTAGGGGGCCAAGTCTCAAAGCTAAATATAAATATTAAGTTCATTGAAGTTATTCATGAATCTTTGAAGGAATTTTTCTGCAACTGCATAACTTCATCATACCTTTGTAGAATAAACCCGTTCATGGGACTCATCAAGAATAATATTTGTTGCCTGGTCAAAACCTTTCAGGACTCCCTGAACAAAAAAGCATTGTAATTAGAAGTTAGAGCAATGACACTTATTAACACACAAACAGTAATTTTGTTCATATAATAAAGCTTACCACTATATTTCGTCCATCATTTGTAATGACTGAAATTGTCTCTGTCAACAACCAAAAGATTCAGTAAAATATAGCAACTGCTAGCATGATTTAGGCAAATCTAAAAGAAACACATTTTGATGAAGAAATAGTTGCTAATGCTTCATTAACTTAAATAATTGTTGTTAATAAGCACAGAAAATAATATAGCAATGCATAGAATTCCAAACATCAAAGCAAAACATAAATATATACAGATGTCTTACGATCTACTAGAGATTCAAGTCCAGGCCCAGCTGACATCTTGAGTTTTTAGATAGATAACACACTTATCCTTGCACCTGTAAAAGTTTCAGGGTCAAAACATCAATTAAACAATGTAAGTGTACACATTTAGAACCAGCTAAAATCAGGTAGAGCAGAAATATGATGCCATAACTCAAAAATCAATCATGTCTATGTTAGTTATTTTTGAAACACTAGTGTTGACTAAATGAGCCATGAACGGGTGATGCATAATTAAGTCCAAGACAATTTATTCAATCTCTATAGAGTTGTGTTATCTCAAGTGTAGTTGGGGCAGGGCTCCACACGGCAACTTGGTCCTCTGTGACAGAGTTCGCTTTGATGTGACCGTGTGTCCGTAGGTAACAAACAAGCTATATTGCATGCATGGATATCAGTAGAGACAACAAATATAGTTAAAATGAGGAACTTGATTTAGCCTATGCTGGGGTGCAGAGGAGAAAAAAAAGATATTTGTTGTTTGAATAAAGAGAAAGCAGAGAGAGAAATAAAGAAACAAAACTTTAAAAAAAATCATTTTTTTCTTTATTTTTAACAAAAAATAAACCTTCTCTCCGTCATTTTTTTTTACTCTTTATATCCAGATAAAGGCTTAAGAGTTTAGACCAAGTAAGCTTTACAACCAATTCGTTAAGTACAAATTATTATTAGGGCGTAGGCCTTTTTTCTACTCTCAAAACTTGTATCCATAAAATAGTATAATTATTGGAAGTTGGCTCTCCCAATAACATAAGGCAGCAAATCACACTTTACACATAAGCAACCAAATTTGAACATCTCGTTTGCATCTCCAAAATGGGACAATCTATTCTAAATTCAGATTCCCTGCCTCAGGTTGCACTGGTGCAAGCTCAAAAATGATATGCCTAAGGCACTGCTCACAAATAAAAAATAAAATAAGAGCAAGATAATTTTGTTTACAAATTTTCTTAATTTTATCTGCCCATTTTAAGCTCAACCAAGTAAACGTACATATGACATCTTTTATTTGCCTATTTTATACTTGTCACACAAAGGAACAAGAGCTCCCCTACCCCTCAATAACCTCGAACACACAAAACATCTTTCATTTTAATTCTCTAATCACTTTTAATATTTCTTCTTGTGTTATTCTGCACTTTCCAACCCTGATCTCTTTAACTTCCACCCAGTCCGTGTGTACTCTAATTTAGACTTCAAGCTCCCACATGCAAAGTATGGGAAGAAAAGCTACACCGCAGAAAACCTAAACTTTGAAGTTCAATTCTTGAAAGTTAAAAACTGAAAATGAAGGTTGAATAAAAAAGCAAACAAGTAAGGTAACTTGAGTCAAAGAGGAGAAAAAAAAAATTATTAGCAGATGGAGGTTGTGTAGCTAACAAGAAATTGTCATTGTTAAATGTCAATTTCAAACTTTCCACAGTAAATAGTTGCTTCTCAGTTCTCACACACAGCAGCATTGTTCCCACCAGTCCACCACATAGGTGGCTGTCCAGTTCTAAACACACAAACTTTGGTTTTGGAAACCCAACCCAACTATTTTCCTCAGTAGCATTCATACAAACACGTTATAGGCTTAATTGTACTTGGTATGTTTTTCATCTTCCAAACCTTTGCATGCACTGTGCTTCTGCAATTTTCAATTTTAATCCACGATAGAATACTCTCTAACTATGAAAACAACTAGAAAAAAAAATCAGGCTAGCGCTCACATAAAATCTACAAAGTGCATTAAATTAGGGGAAAACAAACACAGAACAGAGAAGAGAAAACAATTGGAAAATGGATTGGAGAGTACAGAGAAACGATTGGGCGTAAAGAAGAAGACCAAATCCGTTCGCACTTTGCAGCAGCGTCGTCGTTTGCAGCGTCGCACTTCGCAATCGCAAACTCATTTCAAACAAAGCCACAAACATTTGGGCTTAAAGAAACGTAATTTTTTTCTTTTTGAAAATTACGAGTATGCCATTAGTGAAAACAAAAAAATAAAAAGTCAAAACAAACGTGCAGAAAATGAAAATAAAAAATGATCTCTCAAACTCAAAGGGTGGCGCTTAGATTGAATGTTTATTTTTTTTAATTGTTTTATATTTATATATAAGTATATATTCATAGAAATATTTAAAACATATATTAACATAGTTAAAATATTAATATATCTCTCATGTTTTTTTTTATTTATACAAGTCCTCATGTAACTCTTGTTGCAACTTAAAATAAAATGGTGTAGTAGTTTATAATAGTTAAGGTAAAAATATCAATAAGAAAGATGATACAAATTATTTCTTTTTATAATAGTTGTAGATAAATATTTGTTTTCAAAAATATTATCTTTATGTTCCTGTTTAAAAATGACTAGATATTTTTTTTTTTTTTTGGTTGTATCATTCTCTTCGATGTGTCATTTTCTAGTACTTGGTAAAACAATTTGTCAAAGGGTGAGGTATATACAAAAGACATTTTGAAGTTCAAGTTATGTTTTGATGTAGAGAGAATAATGAACATAGTAAATGAAAGTTAATAGAATAATATGTTTTACCTTGATAATCTAACCCTTTATATATACATATTTATGGGTATATTAAGATAAGTTAAATTATTTAACCTCTATGAGGTGGTGGCTGGGTGGGTACTAGGTCATGGTCGAAGGGGTACTAGGTTGTGACCGAGAAGGTAATAGACCATGATCAAGTGGGTACTAGATCCTGGTCAAATGGATACTAGACTGTGATCGAGAAGGTACTAGATCATAGTTGAAGGGGTCCTAGGTTGTGGCCAAACAAACTAAGGTTTCTTCCTTCTTGAAAGGGTTGGAGGTGATCAAGTATTCAGCCTTACTCGATCTCAGGTTTCACCTTTGTCAAACACAATCTAGAGTATTCAAGTATTCAGCTACGTGAATACCAGGGTTCTATTTTTGCTGAGAAGATACTAGGCCATGGCTGAGAGAGTACTAGGCCGTTGCCAAATAAGTCCTAAGTAGTATCAGTATACTTTATAAATATATTTTGATTTGCATACAATTAGATTAGATTTAGATAAAGTCAATTTTTTAAAAATAAATGTTAATAATAATAATAATAATAATATGGAAGACTTGCTTGTCTGTCTTTTTCATCACAAATTCACAATCCATCGAAATATTTATCTAGAAAATGTTTATATTCACGACAAATGGACACAAAATCACAAATGTTTATAATTTCAAACTTAGTGTTCGTAACAGAGTAAAGTAGTATGATTAAAACATATATAAAATATTTGTAACAGATGGTGGCAAAAAAAAGGCCTAAAGTTGGGATTCAAGTGTATTTTAGAGGATAAAACAACTAAAGTTTAAGTTTTAAGCTCACCGAAGAAAAAAAAATATGTTTTTTGTTTTTATAAAGTAAAAAAAGACACATTTATTAGGAAAAAGGTCTTCTATGTTGTAAAAAGGCCCAATAGTTTTTTTCTTCATTTAAAGTAAAACATTTATCTTATATTTGTTTTAAGTCTCACTTGTCATTTGGTCAATCCTGGTGGCTTCCATGATAAGTGTGTTAAACAAAATGAGAATATTTGCTTCATCTTTTCTGCATAAAAGCCTAACTCGTTGTGAATTACAATAATTTCCAACATCTTCTTCAAACAGACCAATTTGCTCCCTTAGCAAGCAACTTCTTCAGCAAAATTACAACTAAATCAAATTCTTCATTTGGCAACAAGGTTTGCTCGCTTAGTTAGCAGAGTCTACACATGGTTGAGAAAGCAGTCTCCTCGTTGAGCGTTCCATTTTCAAATTTGAAACTTCATATGCTCTTCTAAGTGCACTAAGGGCTATGCAAAAACACATAAAAACCTAATAAAATTGCCTGAAATTAACTAGATAAAAACTTACTCCTAATTATAAGTAAATCCTAACTAAATTGAGTCAAACATAGCAATAAATAAAAAGAAAGTGAAATAGTTGATGTGAATTTAGAATGAAATTGTAATTATGAACAAACAATTAATTATAATATAGAGTGATCAATTCTAAAACAATAATAGAGATAGAGAAGAAATTTAATTGACTTTATAACATTGAAAATTCATTATAGTCGGTTACAAGAATATGATCATGATCATGACAAAACTAGAAAACTCAATAAAGAAAGTAAACATATAAAAAGAAATAAATTTTACAAGAATCAATCTCCATCTCTGTGTTTCTGCTAAGGAACTTTCACATACTTCTTTTCTCTCTTAAAGTACTCAAAAACAAAAATAGAACAAATATATCATCTATAAAGGCCAATGTATTCATATATTTATAAAGATCTAATAATATGATTGACGACGGAGATTGACCACGACCATGATAAAGTCATTGAGGCTGATCTCCAATTTGTGGTTAGCAAAACCTCAACCATGGTAACGGTTGTTGTTCCCATGTTAGTGGCTCAAGTGCTCCAAAATCTCATGTTACTTAGCTCTTTTTTACAAAAAATCTCATGTTAGTGGTTTCCATGTTGTCATTACTAAGAAACAAAACAGAAGAAAATAGGGAAAAAACAAAGCTTACATATTTTATAATAAAGTCGAAGGAAAAAGAGAAGAATGATGAGGAATAAACCAAAGTATGAACATGTTGAAAATTTTAAATTAAAAAATTATTTAAAAAAAACCTCATAACACCTAAATCAGATAATGCTTATAGCAATTTGCTTCTTATTTTCTCCCACTGTCATTACTAAGAAACAAAAGAAAGAAAATTGAAAAGAGAAAAATAAAAACATACATACCTTACACTGAAATTGAATGAGAAACATAATAGTAGAGAAGAATAAAACAAAACATGAACGTGCTTCTTTAAATAAGGTATCCACAAGACGCATAACAAAAATCTCCATCAATCTGTATTCTGGATTAATGGAATAAAAACTTCTTAAATGAGTACTGGAAAAGGGAAAGAAAGAGCTATGTAAGAGACATTAAACCAATGGAAGGAGAAAGAAAAGATGTAATCATTATGTATCAATAGTATTATTATTTACTCATCAGTGTACATAGATATTTGTAATAACTAAAATAATCTTCTAAGTGACAAAAATTTATTCATAGACTTAACAACTTTTAGTTATAAAAGATGGTTAAATTAATTATTAAAAAATCAAAAAATTATATATTTTTTTTAAGAATTATCCCTTTTTTTAAAATGGATTGTGTTTCATTATTTTTTATCATCATAATTAATGAGACTTGAAATATACTCATAAGTTTTGATCAATTCAATTATGAAATTAATTTTTAATTCATATTTAATCACATTTAAAAGTTTTATTTTCCTCCTCAAAAATACAATTTGTATGAATTAAACTCATTTCTTCCCCTACAAACATAACATGTGTTAACAAATGAGGTACACACTTTCAGTTCTATCTTACCATTTAATTATTTAATGTTTATATAACATTTTGGAATAAATATATTTTTAATCCTCAAATTTAGTAATTTATTTTTTTAGTCTTTCAAATTAAAATTTGTATTTTTTTAGTCCTAAATTTGTAAATGTTTATTTTAATCTTTTATTGACTATTTTTTGCAGTTTAGTTTAGATACTTGTGGTAATTTTTTATTGCAAGACTGCAAGATAATAAGAGGAACTAAAAAAATATTTCACAAATGATTAAAAATACAAATTTTAATATTAGGGACTAATAAAGACAAATCCGCAAATTTAAAGGAGTGAAAGCATATTTTTTTAATAGATTCAGTAAACATTTTGGGAACCAAAAAAGACTCAGTAAACATACCGTTCAATTTGGTTGTTAAGCACATGAACGATTGTTCTCAGTCACAGCATCACTTCCTTCCGCGCACCGAACTGAACCAAACGACAATGGAAGCAGAGGAAAACGACAGCGTCGTAGTCGAAACGACGGAGCCTTCGATTTCCCACGGTTCCGACGGCGACGATCACCTACGGCAAAGCTCCGACGTGCTGGCGAAAGGCTTGTCTTCGATGCTCTCTTCGGTGATTAACGATTTCGATTTCAGAGCTCAGCAAACTCTCCAAAGCCAGAACCACCTCTCTTCCGCCATCGATCGTCTCACCGGAGGTTTCTCTTTCGATTTCTCCGTTTTTTCTTTGCTGATTCTACGACATCGTGCTAAGTTTTCAGCATTATCAACTGTGTTATTTGTTTTTTTTTTGTGTGAAATTTATTCCTAATTAGATTCGATTTGTATGTAGTGCATTGCAAGTAGGTTATTTCTTTTCCTTTTTGTTATTATCATTGTTATATATGTAAGTTGTATTGGTTGGGAAACTGAAGTAATTTAGTTAGATGGTTGGTTATAGTTAGATGAATATAAGAACGGCACTACCAACAAGTCGTTGGTCCGAAGAGTGATACTGGACTCGGTCCCCTTAAACAAGGTCTCGGGTTTGAGCCTTGTGAATGGAAAAACATGGTTGAGAGGGAAAATCCTACTAAAGTGGTCAGTCAAGTTCTTCTCTGGTGTAGATTAGTCATCAGCAAAGCGGGTGACTCCGTACCAATAACATGGTAACCAGAAAAACAGCGTCACTTATGTCTAATTGCATAGTCTTACGCATCATTTTTGTCGATAATACTTCTATAGGTTTTCTAAAAAAAATTCTCCATTGGACTCTTCTACCATGTTTTATTGACAACTAATATTATCGGAAGAATTTGCTGTTGTTTATATCACTGTTAACACGTTTAGTATATAAGAGTGAGTTATGCTATGGTTTCTGGAAATTGAAAAAATTTGCTTGTGGACATAGGCTTAGAGCATGTTTGGTTACTTGTTATTGTTTCCTTCCCAAAGCTTTTGTTTGGACCTTAAAATAAGCTAATCTAATCCCAACAGACTTAATTAATTTACTTGATGAATTGAGGTCCTTGTCAAATTGTATATTGTTTGTGTGTCGTGAATGGCAGAACAGAAGCAGGGAAATGGCAAGGACCTTTCTTAAGACTTTTCTGAGAACTGATAGCAATAAAAGATGTGCAAAACAGAAAACAGGGCAAGCCTGGGCTTCTCTGAAAATAACTAGCTTGACTGGAAATTAGAGATGTCCAAAACGGAACCAACCTGTTTTTGAACTCCCTAACCAATAAAAAAAGTTCAAAATTGATTTAACCGAAAACAGGAAAAACAACAATATTTTACTGTGGTTTGGATTGGTTTTCACCTCCTGTTGTAGTATTGTTTAAACTGAACCAAACCTAACCACACCATTAATATACTTAAATTGATTTGTAGCATTATGTAACCATATTTTGAAATTTTGATAAGGATAGTATGTGATTCCATGTTTGTTGGACAATGACATTGACAGTATATGACTAATTGACTATGAATGGTTTGTAATGCACTTTGTTTTATGATAAGTTTGTAACGCAAATATTATCATGAGTGGTCTCTTACTACTCTATTACTCATGGTTATGTAAATATAATTTTCAAGGGTTAATCAAGACTCAATTGGTTATTAGATTCTACTTTAGTTTGTTTGTTTTTAAATTGAAAACAATTTTAAAAGTCATAAAAATAAGTTAAAAATAAAAAAGTCAATCTGAACCAATTTGAACCACAAAAGATCGGTTTGGTTTAGTTTGGATTCAATATTGCATTCAAATCAAACCAGAAAAATTGAACCATATATATTTTTGTTTGGTTCAAATGATTTTTTTGACAAAAAAACAAACCCTTAACGCCCCTGCTAGAGACAATCCTGCAAGCACTTGGTGGTTTGTGACTTTGTGTCAAAACAGGTGAGAGCAGTTCATGTTGCAGGAATAAAGCTTTGAACAAGGCTTCAAACATGGTTTCTGAATCCCATCACCGCCGTGCAGTAAAATAATGCACTTTTGGCCTCAGTTTCAGGCTTTCAGCTATGACAGCCACTACTGAAAACTGCTCCACTATTGGAATCCTGTAGTGACCCAAGGCCACTCCACGTTGCCACTATAGTGCACTATTGACTATTACTTTGCTATGAGGTCAAGAGAGAGAAACAGTTAATCTCACTATTTTGCATGTGGTTACAAGGTTTGTCCCTTCCAGATGCTTTGGGAACAACATAAACCTGAGCCTTGAGTGAGAAATGCAGGCAGCTTTAGTACTTGGTCAAAACATTCGGCCAGAAGTTATAATCTGCAATTTATGAAGATGCATTGTCTTAGTGTACTGGAGGTGCACGGGGATTTGATTCGGACAAGTATCTAAAGTTGCACAGCGGTTCTAGTCTTGGCATTCTTTGTATCTTTGATAACCTAATAAATGCTAATTATAGGCATTGGCATGCTTTAGTTGCTATTGGAAGAAGGATTTCTTTTGTGGTGCATCCAGATAAAATTATTGGAAGCTTTCAATTAATGTTTGCAATATGATTCTGTCATTAATTTGATATGATGCATATACTGGAATAAGTTATGCCAACAAGTTATATGGTCCTGATGGGCAAATTGTTTCCAGTTTTTTCTTTCTTAAATTACTGTTTGCAATTGACAATTCTGTTATTAATTTGGTATGATGCCTTTGTTTTAACCCTCATAAAATTCTTATATTGGTATAAGATATGCTGACAAGCTATATGGTCCATATGGGCAAGTTCTGTAAAGGGTTCATTTCATAGCCTCCTGGTGTGGGAATGTTTTACTAAGAAAAGTGAATATTAATTTGAATTAGTGCCTTCGTTTAACCATTTTATTTTAAAATACTAGAACAGACTTCATTCCATTTCCATCTCAGTGGAATAAGGAACTAAGCATCTATATGGTATGGTGTAGCAAGTTTTGTGAAAGATGCATTTCTTAGCCTTAAGCAAATAGTGTTTTACTATGAAGTGTGAATACCAGAGCCAAAAGGTTAGTGTGCCATAAAGCCAATTCAATATTCCACAGACTTTAAAAATATATAAACTACACTCCTCCCAAGATAACTAACCTGTGTCTGCATGATGACAAAAACTTTGCTCTCTGGCAGTCTCCATGGAGTCTTCATTACCATTTCAAACTTGCTGATAGAGTATACTGATTAGGGTTTCCTTTGCTAACATGCTATAATTTCAGTTTTTCAGTTCAGTACTTCAGTTGTGCTTAATGTTAATGCCTCTGCTAAAGCTTCTCCTATTTCTCTAGAATGTTTTAATTCCTTAGTACTCTAGGTTTCCAGTTTGCTGACCTGAAATTCATGTTTTCTTTTGGCAGAACTTGATCAGTTACTTGAAGATGCACCTTTGCCATTCATAATGCAGCATGCTGCCAAGATTTCTAGTGTTAGGAAAAGAGTTTCATCACTGAATTCACTTCTAAAATCCATACAAGGGCGGATTGATAATATAGATCGCATGCTGTCTATTGGCACCACTCATGGTATAGGCATGTCTCCACCAGAGACTTTATTTTATAATTAGTAATTATGGGTATTGGATTTTTTTGCTTGTGTGTTTCCCCACTCATATATGCTATCTCTTTAACCAGTATACAGTCTCTGCATTGTTTAAATAAAATTCACGCTAATCAACTATCTCACCATTTTTTTCAGCAGTCTATATCTGAAAGGTTCCAGATTAAATTACATATTCGTTGTTACATATTTCATCATGACAAAATCTAAAATTGAGGCATGTGAGCTGATCCGACCTATTATAATTTTCTCCCTTCTTTTTAACTGTGGGAAGTGACTCTAGTCGAATGATTTTACATGTGTTCTATTATATATAACATAATATTTGTTTTACTTTATATAAATCACCTTATTATAATGATTAGTTTAGGTATGATTGTTACGTTTATTATGTCAACTAGATTTTGCTTTAGTGCTTTTGTTAAGTTGTTCAAGCATGAGGTGTCCAGGTTTACTAGCTTGACAACCGTCAGAATTTAGTCTTGTCAGCTACACTGGAACCATGACTACAAATTTGTTTCTGTCAAATGAATTATTAAAAACTCCCTTCCACATTAATACCATGGAAAATTGATATTCTGTGCTATGTATTTGTAGTTAAAATTCTTGTCTTTCATCACGTTCATGCTAATAAGCTATAAGCTGAACTACATCTTTGTGAGTGTCCATCACTGTGTACGACTTGAGGATTCCTCTTAGCCTAGCTGTGACCTGCTTTTCTTTTAGTTGGAGAAAGTTCCCTGACAACTTTTTCATTACTTTACAATCGATTTTTATCCTTTAGGCTTTAAGTTAAGAGGAACACTTGAACCAACATACACTTGCCATGAGAAAACACTGAATGGGATCAATCACTCTAGCTGGCATATTGCAGATCAATCATGGAGTCATTGTGAATTTGTGATAGTTATCTTATCGTTTAGCCCAGAAGCATCATAGCTGCTCTGGCTTGATAAGGGAAGTGGCCAGCATGCATTGTATGCCTAAATCAGCTTCTAGGGCCACTGAAAATTTTGACAACCATATCAGTTATGATATCTACGATATGATTCTGACAAGAACCATACTTTCCCTGAGAAAATAAAAAGGCACCTTGAGCTTATTAGAATTGACTCCTACACAACTGAGCAGATGCCCAAGCATGTGGCAATCTGAGTTAGAATATTGATAACTTGTCTAAGTGAACACTATGCCTTTGTAGATGACAGGAAGGTCGAGCGAGCGTGCATAAGATATTTTGTAACAAGCAGATAAGATAGTGATACTGTTTGAATTACAATGGTTAGTAGTTGGATAAATATTTTTGTCAAAGAATTTCCAAGGCTAAAATGACGAATGGCTTGTAGTTGTACCATACCTCACTAGTTAGCATTTATATGATTAATAATTTGTTGCTTACTTCAACCTTTTTTTTATTCATATTCTTAGTACCAACTTGTTTTTTGTGTAATTTTGCAGAGAAAAACAACCACTGAAGGTTCTGGGTGAAATGTCATCAGCTTAATCAGCCTCCATTCTTTCCAAATGTACTATGCAATGCACCCTTAACCCCTTAAATTGAATTCTTGTTAGGCACATACCACCTTGGTGCCAGTTAAGGATTAAGGACTTAAGAATTGGGATCCAGTTGTATTTAATATTTAGGTTACTTTTGATTATCACTGTTTGAAATCTCACAACTAAAAATTCATTTCATTCATTAATGAATTCTTATTTTTAATTGAAAACTTGTCTTTAATGACAAAGTTTAGTTTATTAACAAATAACTCTGTTGTATTTGAGAATTTGTATATTCTATTGCCTTTGATAGTATTTACAAGTCCTTTTATTTCCAATTTATGCTTTTCTATACATATCCCACAGGGAACCTGTCATATATATCCCATTCCCTGCATTTAGGAAATGAAAAAGAAAAGAGGAAAACAGGTACCCATAGCATGGTGGGGCTACTTAGCAGGTGCCCCGTCTAAATTTGCATTCTTTGTTTGTTGGTGTAGTAATTCTTCCCGTTTAATTCATTTATTGAACTTCTGAAACAAAGTCTGCAACCCAATTCCATTGCACTGTTGGGTCCACCATGCAACCCAATGCCTAGAAGGTGATATAGACTTGTAATACACAAAGGTCGTGCATGTTTATATATAAAATGCAAAAGATTCGAACGATTTTGGTGACACATGCAAAATTTGCCAAGCATTACCAGATCTTGTTACCCGAAGCAAATGGTCAGAATCATGCCTTTGTTTGCTGTTGTCGTTTTGTTACACCACTGAGGGTCGGTTCGGTAGAGTAAAAAGAAATAAAATAATAGTAAATTAATATGAAAATTTTAAATTAAAGGAAAATATATGTGTGAATTTCCCCTCATATTAGTGTTCATTTTCATTTTTTTTGGCTCTTTAACTCAAACAAACGGACCCTAAGGAAGAAGAAAGAAAAGAAGGAAATAATAACAATTATCTGGGCTCAGCTCCATCTCTATCTCCATCCAACCACCTCTGATATTGAGCTACAGTAAAACCGTAAAAAAATTGGTTGTCCATGCAGTACTAAATTCGAAAGGGACCCAAAACCCATTGCAGTTTTATGACATACTCTAACATAACAACAACAAATTATCCTTGGCAGTCCAGCTCATGAAGATACTGTGATGTGAAACTCCAGTAGTTCACATGCCCCCACACTGTAGTACGGACCTCACAGGTTGTAGTAAGCATTATTCTATTTCACCTGCCCTTGAATCTTATAACGGGGACACTGCAATGTAGATGAAGATGACGACAGATATATGTTTCCAAGTCAGTCATACCCCCCCTCAAATTTCATGTCAAAAAGTAGAGGAACTAATAATTGATATCAAGTGATTAATTTACTGAAAGAAAGGTATTTTCATGGCTAAAAATATGAGATTAACCTCCGATACATAAAAATTACTAAAATAAATTTTGACTTTCCTAAACAAGTATTTTCAATACGCTAAATTGAACTTCTATTGTCAACATGCTTAAAATACTCATTTATTTACTAATTATATTAGACCTTATTGGTCAAGTGATTAATTTACTAATTATTGATATCAAGATATCTCATAACTAGCTAGAAGTTATAAGACCAACCTTCAAAGTGTAAAAATCACTAAAATAGATTTTGATTTTTCTAAAAAATCTTCTCCATAAATATGTTCAGGAAATTAAATTTCATATTTAAGAGACTCAATTATCTACCAATTTGATTCACCTTGTTAATCGATCAAGTGATTAATTTAATCATATCTAACTCATTTTGAACTCTTTTATCTTTCACTATACAGAAATTCTTTGTTATTTTTGTCTGCCCTCTTGATCTTAGATACTGACCTCATGACCCCTTTTTAGCCGTTAGCATTTTGGCAACAGCACCCTCCTTTTCTCATCCCTTTTGTGCACTGACCCACTCCCTATGCAAGAGTGAGAAGTCATGCCATATGATAGGGTTAAAGGGATTGGATGAGGGGGAATCTCTGCAGAGACCCAACTGTACATAAGCACGTTCTCTCTTTGATGCCCCCAAACTCACCCCTCAGCCTTTTGCAGGCTCTCTTATTATCATTGATTTTACTAGAATTTTACTAATAAGTAATTAGTACCTTAAGGATATTTGTTAAAGAATTAAAATAAAAAATATTTATTATAAAATTATAGAGAATATAAAAAAATTATGAGCAGAATAATTTTATGTATTCTCATAAAAATATTTTTATTTATAGTTTCTTAATCACTCTTTTAAGAAAAATAAACAATGCAAGCATTTACCTTTTGATTATTATTCAACATACAAATTGTTTTCTTTATGAGACACAGAAAATCAGATCAAGGAGATATCATGCTTTAAATACACCCCCTCCCTCCTACTGAATATTTTAATTAATGGGAGCCTCTGGCTAGTTTAGAATATTTTAATTAACCTGGGGTTGCTTTTCAGCTGATTTACCTCGCAGGATATAAATGATTGCACGTATCCTCAACTCCAAATAAAGCTAAGAGAAAGTAATGGCAAAGTTGAGCTCATTAACCAAAACAACCAAACTAGAGTAAATGTAGTCAATATAGTCCTTAAATTTGTATCTCTTTGACATTTTAGTTTCTGAAATAACAAAAGCTTAGATAAATTCTTAAAAGAAAATTAAAATTTCATTTAAGTTCATAAAATTAATCTCCTTTTTCTTATTTTGGTCTTAATTTTTTTGTTATTATTATCATTTAAGTTCTCAGCTTAACGACAAAAAAGGAGAGCTTCAAGTTTATAGACTTATTTGAGTTTTTCTTAATTTCACATACTAAATACATGTTTAGTTTGTTGTAATACACATTTTAATGTAAATTCAATAGAATAAATAAATAATAAATAAAATGTAAAAATAAAAATTTTGAACATTAATAAAATTATTTTATCTCAATCATAATTTTCCTATCACAAGTCAAACATGTTCTAAAATAACTACAAAATATAAATTTAACGACTAAATTGACTATTTACTCGCCAAGCTATTATAAGTCACGTTACACAATCCTGACTAGGCTTTCACAAAGCAATTAAGAATACGAATAAATTAGCAAAATATGGAAAGAATCTAGGGTTATTTGGATTTAGGGAATCACTTTGGGGGCATGTGACCCTACTTACAAACTTCCCTCCCTCCACAAAAAGTTGTGAAAAGACAGAATTACCCTTCTTGCCCTGCTGTATTGGGACACAGTAAATAGACATTGGCAGCAGCATGGCTATGAAAAGAAGTGTTGTTGGTAGGTGCATCCATTTTCACGTTGTCACAAAGCCCAAACTCTAATGGGAACAAATGTGGTATTATAATGGGGACTACCCACTTAGAAGTTAGAACTGGTCAAACACCACACACCACACACCCATATCATATCAAATGCATCAAAATCCGAGTATGGAAGCAAATGCCTAAAGGAAAAATATACATACAGGAAAGGAAAGGAAAGGAAGATTTAACATTACTTTTTACTTTTGGTCTATTATATTTAACAATTGTTTTATTTTGATGTATATTAAAATTTTGTTTGTTTGAGGAGAAAAATAATAAAAATGAAAAAAAATAAACAATAAAATAATATAAAATAGAGTAATAAAAATAAAGATGTTAAGGTGAGTATGTGGATATACAAAGATTGATAAAATAAGAAATGAGGATATTTGATGAAAGACATCAGTGGTATCGGTATGTGAAAAGATGAGGGAGCATAGATTGAGGTGGTTTAGGCACTTATGAGACGACCACTAGATACTCCCATAAGAACAATAATTTGTTATCAAGAGTTTGACACAAAGAGAGGTAGAGGTCGACTGAAATTTACATGGGAAAAGATAGTTAAACAATACCTAATGGAGTGGGACATAGATTGACGGACAATATGTCTTAAGACGGAATAGAGAGAAGTTATAAGCTTGGTGGAAGATTAAAACTTTTAATAATTCTATATTTTAGTAATTCCTTTATTTTAGTTTTTTTTCTCCTTCTTCCTTTCATCCCTCTTTTAGTTTAGCTTTTTTTTTTCTTTTATGTCTTATTTTTACTTTTTTTTCTTTCTCTCTCCTTTTCTCTTTTTTTATCTTATTTCTGATTTATTATTAGATTTATTTATTATTAATTCTAATTAACTTGGATTAAAGATATTGTTGATGTTATTTGAATTTATATTTTTTTATCTTAATTTACTTTCTTTACATTTTATTCAACGTAACTTAAATAAAAAATATACATAAGAAAAAATGTGAGTAGGTGATATGATAGGATGGTTCATGGCTCTGCAAATGCTGACTAGGTAGATTTAGCTTCACGGTTTAGTACTTGATCTCGATCTATGCTATGGGGCGCAATAAATTGCTTCAATGTAAAAAGTAGAAAGTGTGCTGTAGCATGCCATGCACCGATGATATTAGAGTTATTCTAAATGCTTTTTTTTTATATATATAATCTATATATTTAAACTAAAATAATTATATTACACAACATTTCTAAGAAGACAATATAATAATTATTTATTACACAGAATTTGATACGAATTAATGAGACAATTTTAATTCTAAATTTTTCTTTAAAGTAACAAATAGTTTAAAATAAATTAAAAAATATCAAGTAAAAGGTTTATATAAGAAAAAGAAAAACGTTCAAATTACTATATTCTTTTTTTTTTTTTACAAAATTATCACTATATTCTTTAGAGTTTAGAGTAAAAAAAATTTAACACCTTTAAATTTGTATGAAATTACACAAACTCTTGTTATGTCTTAGACCATTATTTCAACAAGAGGCCAGTATAATGTTCTTCAAACAATTGTATAATTTTACAAGACCTTGAGAGTAATTTATCTTTCATCAGCGAATAGTCCACAAAGAGTCAAACACTGAAAATTATTTGTTTGATATATTGTTGGTGCACGCTATATTGAATAGAATAGAATAGGAATAATAGCTATGGTGTGAATGAGAAAATGTCAAATCAAGTAGGGAGGGATTTAGAGACAGAGCCCCAAACCCCAAAGCATGCGCGCAAATGAAAAGATGGAAAAAACCCCATGGTACTTTGCCTAACAAAGACAACTGAATTTTCTGTAAAACCAACTCACTCACGTATATAATATAATGTATCCACCAATTAATCACATTTTTTTATTTTATACAAACACTTGCAAATAAAACAACCAAATCTCCACCTATACTCTTAATTTATTGCCTAAATTGTTCGCAACATGTTAGTCGAAAATATAAGGGGCAAAGAATATTTTTTATTAGTGGGTTCATAGATGTTTTAAAGTTGCTAGTACTTCTTTTTTTACAAAGTCAAAAATCACAAATATCTTCTAATCAACTGAATAAGAGATTAATACTGTTCGTGATTATTGACTATCACCGATACAAGAAAGCCAACCTTATTGCTCAGTCTAGGCACTAGTACGTTACAGTTAGAAAGATGGCCACACATAAAATTGAGGATTTTCACATGAAAAGTTCATATTATTTTATTAATAAAGGACGTTAGAACTTGTGTCAATAAAATAATAAGATTACTAATAAAAAAATCAGATAGGAAAGAACCTTGTCTCCTCCCATCCACATCCGTTACAGTGATGCATACAACATTCATTTGTTTATTTAGACAATAAAATATAAAAAAAGCTCTCACATGGTTTTTGGCTTTTGTGGTGGCTATAGGCTGAAAGTATGGCAACATGTTAGCCACGTGATTTTAGCATATTCTTACCTTTTTAAAAACACTAAAGAAAAAAGGTACATCATTATTATACTATAATACTATATACTATCTTCTTGGTTGGTACACTTTTCGCTTCCGTTGCTGTAGAGTTGTTTGATCGCACCTTAGTGGTACGAGTAGTAGAGTACAAGGAAAAGTATAATATACTATATATATATATATATATATATTAAAAACTTCAACTGTCTTAATTTGGGTTTTGGAAATGTGAATTAATTAATGAATGAACCGAGGCAACTAAACCGACACAGGGTCCTATCTAATTACGAGTTTAATCCCCGAAGCATATGTGATTTCAATGTGTTCAAGACCCCGTTATAGTACCACGGAACTAGAACCATTTCTATCACGATGTGGAGAATACGATAAAAGATGAAAAATAAGGGTGGGGGTCCAAAGGCATTGAACTTTTGAACATATCCTTTCCCTCAATTATGCATATTGGTTATATAGCAAATATCAAAAATGGTTGCAGCAAACAGGAAATGGTCCTACCATATCTTAATTAGGGAGGGACCCATATGGCTTGATTTATAATAATCAAATGTCATGGAGGGGGAGTGAGATCTTTTTTTATCATTCAATTTAACAAAGTGAAGTGAAGGAACAAGTTTATCCAACAAAACCAAAGGGACAACAACAACAAAGATGATGACCCAATTTGTGGGTGTTCTGTTCCACTCCTCCATCAAAATCTTGGACGCACAGAAAGGGCAAATTTAATAGTGAAAATCTTGTTATTAGATTATTCATTTAAGGTTTGATAATCTGTTCTAGGAAAAAAAAAAAAAAACTCATTCAATGTGTCCCCAATCAAAGTACACACATCTTTGATTATAAGAAAAAAGAACCCTGCCCCCACCCAATTGAATCTTCCATAAAGGTGACACACTGAAGAACTTCAGGTATGGACCACTCTCACCCCTCAGCCACATAGTAATTCATTCCACCCCATCAAAAAACATAATATATCGATATACAACTATATTACATCATAAATTAAGAAGAAAAAAAGTTAAATAAACAACATTAATGTTGTCACTAAGCTGAAATAAAAACTTTTGGTCAATTAAATAACTAAAAACCATGAAGGTTTAGGGATCAGACTGACGTGCAAATAATAATTCAGCAGCGCTGGCGCCTCTGTTTCAATCTTTGTCATCATTTTCCAAAACACTTCACAAACCACAACACAAAAAAATTAAACACATTAATTTGTCACTAAGCTAAAACGGAAACGTTGGTTAATTAATTAGTTGCAAACCATGAAGGTTTTGGGATCAGACTGACGTGCAAATAGTAATTCAGCAGCGCTGGCGCCTCTGTTTCAATCTTTGGCATCATTTCCCAAAACACTTCATAACACAGTAAAAAATAATACTCAAAACCCCCCCCCCCCCAAAAAAATAAAAGAAAACTCGCAAGCAGACACACATGATAAGCTCAACATGATTCCTCCACATATCTCGAAACATTTTATTTAATTTTAATAAGAAAAACCACATTTCCAATTTCCCATTATTAAAATAATAAATTTAACAAATAAAAATAATTACAGCACTGTAAGTAAAATACCCTGAATCAACCACGTTAGAAACAGTAACTGGATCTTTATCAATTTATCATCAAACAACAGCATCTAAAAATCCAACCCCACCCTCGCTGTATTTACATTAATTAACCTAAAAAGGTTATAAAAAATTAGCAAAATCAAATTAAATCAACCAACCAAAACCCCTCAATCAATAACAACACGTCCTCTCTTCCTGCAATATTTTCATTCCGAGATTAGATAACACAGATTGATTAAGTGGCAAAAAGGTTAAAAATAAAAAGAAGAAAAACCTAGTCAACAATATGTTACCCTTTTTTTACTTTCTTTCTTTATAGAAGGGTATTTACGTCAATTCCGATTACTCCTGTGCCCTTTCCCTGTCGTTGTTGTTGTTCCTTCTTTCTTCTGCGGCGAGGAGAAGAGTTGTCCGAAGCCGATAAAACCCGATTTCGACGCGCCACGGAGGGAGCAGATGGGGACGTTGAGCACCGGCGTAACCCTAACGTTGGCGGAATAAGAGCGTTCCATTCCGCGGTGCTTGAAGCGGGGCCCACCGTTGAAAGTGCTAGGACTACTCGAGCTTCGTTCTAAGCTCTGAAACACTATCTTCCCCGAAGAGTTCATTCTAGGGCTGTCCACGGAAACTCCTCTGCACGAGACCGTTTCCGATTCCCGCCGGATCGGACTCCTGCCCGGGCGGGAAAGCTGGGAAGGCTGGTCCGACGAGTGCTTGTTCGCGTCGAATGAGTTCGTGCGGTTTTTGACTAGGCGGATCCTAGGGTTAGGATTGCGGTGGAGTGAAATATGATTAGGGTTAAGGTTAGGGTTAGGTTTTTCGGAATCGAGGGATAGGCGAGGGAGGTCATCGTGGTCGTGGCTTGAGGAGGAGGAGGAAAGAGAGAGGCGCGAGGAGGAGATGGAGAGGGATTCGGCGTCGGAAGAATTTGAGGTTAACAAAGGCGCGTTTTCCGAGGAGAGGGAGGAGGTAAACGACGACGTCGTTTTGCGGTGGAGGAGGTTTTTAAGGGATTTGGCTGAGGTTGAGGAAGAAGGTGTGGTTTTGGTGTGGTTTGTGGTTTGGTAGAGTTTTTTGAGGCCGAGGAGGTCTTTCCAGCGGGAGGAGCAGCGGGGGGCTTTGGGGGAGAAGAGGTAGGGGTCGGCGGCGGGGGTGGGGATGGGGGTGGTAACGGAAGAGGAGGAAGGTGATTTGGGGGTTTGAGGGGAGATAGTGGTGGTGGTGGTGGAAAGGGGTTTGAGGTGGAGAGGGAGGAGTTTGCCGTCGGAGAAGAGCTGGTCGGCGGGGAGCATGGTGGTGGGAGGGTCTAAGGGGAACTCGAAGTCGGGTTCGGGGTCGGATCCGGGGCGAGGGGAGAGCCAGGGAGGGAGGTCAAGGAAGGTGGTTTCATGCAATGCGAGGGAAGCCATTGTGTGTGGATCATGCAACGAGGGGTATGGTGTGCCGATGGAGGCGCATATATAACAGCTCTCTCCAGCTACATCAAAACTAGGGCCACGTGTCTCCGCTTTTCCTCTCTCTCCCCACTATTCCCTTTCCTCTCTCTATCCTACGGTTCTATAATGCGTTTGATAGGGACGAAGGAGGATAAAATAAATAAGTGACAAATAATATCATATTTGAAAATTAGGTGAAAATAAAAAGTATTTTATAAAAGGATCATAATACTTATTTTCGCCTTCGTTTTGTGTTTATTCACTGGATCTGTGTTGATACACACATTGTAACAATTTCAACTATAAATCAAATATACACTACGTGAATATTAATGTTATTTAGTTAAAGAAAAATAGATCACCGGAAAAATGTTTAAGAAAAATAGAGAATATATTTAAAAAATGAAAAAATGAATACAAATATATAAAATTTGGTATAATGAGTCTTATACTTTTTAAAATTAGTTCTTTAATTCTTTTGTATTAAACAACTCAAATAATTTTCCTTTCACTTTTCTTGAAAATAAAGTATTAGTAAGTATGGCAGTATGCTACTAATATTTCTCTAGTCATTATTATTTGGTTTAAAAATCACATTTTTATCCTTATAAAATAAGGCATTTTTAATTTTAATTTTTAAAGTTTTTTTTTTTATTTTAGGCCTATAAAATTTAAAATTTTTTGGATATAATTCTTATTATCATATAACAAAGTTAACTAACAAGACAATAAGAATATTAGTATTACATATTACTTATCACATGTCAAAAAGAATTTGACACAATAATTTCATATAATTTTTTGATTACCGTTAAAAAGAATTATTTTTATAAAATTTCCAGACCATTATTTCCAGAACATTATTTACCGTTAGCACTGTAAAGTTAGAGTATATGCATAAATTTTATCTTTAGTTTTTTCATTGAAGGTTATAATATTGGCTAACAGGCTTGAACGGCAAATCCTCAATCCCACCCCAAGAACGACCAGCAAAAAGTCGAATCTTCCGGTAAAAATTTCATTTAGCTCATTTTTATTCAGAATATTTTTTCTCATTCGTTTCAAACATTTATTTTATTTGATCAGGGAGATGCTTTTAATATCTTCAAATTAAATATATAAAAAGTACTCCAGATTCAAGAGAATTTTTCCTCAATTGTTTAAAAAAATTTAAATATATTTTTTATCCTCATAAAATTCGATGCATCATTCTTAATACTTCTAATAAGACATTATTTTCTTTTGTTAGTATATTTTTAATATCTTCAATTTAGGAGGGGAAAAAAGTGAATACCAATAATATCAAATTAATGGCAGATTCATTTGATATGTATACAAAATAGTCAAAACTAAAAGAATTAATTTTTAACTACGTATGTTTCCTCATTACTATTATTTTCATCAAAATGATGTTTTATAAAATTTAATCTTTATATTCATCTTAATTCCATTTTTTGTCTGGATTCGTAGCAAATATAGACTAATTTTTCTTATAACATTTTAAATGAGTAATAAAAAATTATCAAATAATTTAAACTGAAAAAATATAAAAGTATATGTAAAAATTTAACAATATATAAAATGAAGCCTAAGGCTGATGCCTAATTCGTATTGTGTCAACCACAACTTTGATTTAAGTAAATCCAAATCTATGATAATGATTTTCTTACGTAAAATGTGACTTTTTTGAATCAGTTATGAATATAACTGGTGTAAAAAATTAATGCACATAGATTCTTATATTCAAGTCATGTTTCAGGCCAAAAAATGACATATTTTAATTTTGTTAGAAGAAAAAATATATCAAACTTTTTGCATAAATGAATTTTTAGTATTTTCATATTTAGGAAGATGAAAATATATATTTTAAAAAAAATACTCTAATCAAATAAGGCATACTTTGGCTAACTTTCGTGTTGAGGGATTTCTAAGGACTTATTTCATAAATAGTTTAATTAAAAAAATTATTTAATTTTTTATTATATGATATTTTAGGTTATAAATTAAACTATAAATATTTTAAAATACACTAAAATTTTGTTTTCGTAAAATACGCCAAAAACAGACAAAAATTGGATGAACATTCCTACAAAACTATTCCAATGCTCGAGTGAGTTTGAACATGAGCAAAATAAATGGCATCAGACAAAATTAAATAACACGTGCCTAAGAATGGAGGGTGGTCCTCCTTATAAAATACTAGTAGTACTATAGCCGTAGGCAACTCAGAGTTAGGGGAAAAAATTGGATGAAGCGTGTTGAATTCCTAACAGTCTCACAAAATCACAAGCTTTAAAGTTTAAAGCTAGAGAATGAGATCCCCATATAGTTATTGAGGCCTTTTTTTTTTAATGTATAATGGTTGTGCTTAGTTTTGAATCTATAATCTTGATTCATTCTAACTCCTACTATTAAGCTGACCCTAGTAGGTTTTGAGGTTAATCTTATTCGGTTGGGTTTTGAGATGATTAAAATCTGAGTTAGAAACCAAAATTCATATCTAATGAAGTGGGTATATAATTAACAAATAAATTATGACTTAATTTCTAAAGATATATGTATTTTAGGGGAGGAGAGTATTTGTAAGGTGGTGTATTTTTATATATATATATATATATATATATATATATATTAAAATTTTATTTAATGATCGGATGATTTTGTGATAACTTTTCATAATTTTATCCTATGGTTAAGATTTATTGCTCTCATTTTCTCATGATAAAAGGTCTTTCACTTGATATGCTCCCAATATATAAATAAATATTTATAGTTATGTAATCTGATAGTCAACAATTTTAAATTTTTTATAAGTATGTTAATTATATATGTTAAATTAAATTTATTTAATAAGGTATCAAATATTTTGTAAAATGTTGTAAACTTTAACTATGTAATAAGATTTTCCAATTCAATGTTTGAATCAATAATATATATATATAAAGAGTTATAAAAAAAAGTGTTTTTATCTAAAGTTATTTTGATGTAACTTAATCATCTTTTATATATGTGTCTCACTTAAAATGACTAAATTGGAATCAAATCTAAAAATTAAATAAGTTTTAAATAAATTTTATGAGACAAAAATGGTGTAATAGAGATCAAAATTAAAGGTTTTATAACAAGAAGAAGCAAGCCACGAATTTCCTTCATTATTGTGTTGACTTGGTTGGAATAACGATTATCACGAAGATACAATACAAAAATATCCATTAGCTAGATGTTTGGCCATGAGTACAAACAAAGAGACATGATACTACCATGTACCCACTTCTAATTTCAACCATACCCACCGGGAATGAACATGATAATGCTCAAATACACTACTTCTGTTTCAATTTAGAGTTATGTAGTTACATTTATTTTATTCGTTATTTAAGATTTTGTTTGTGTTATCTCATTTAAGACTATTCCCCAGTATATATAACATTTACTTTCGCAAGTAATTTTTTTTTTCTTCAACATTAACGGTAACAGAATCTAATACATTACTTTACCAAAAAAAAGTATTATGAGAATTGGGTCAGTTAGGATAAAATAAGTTTTATTATTTGTGGACACACTAGCATTCGAACATATCACGTGTTTTCCTTAACAACCAAGATTTTAAAATAACAAGTTTGTAAAGTGTGATTCAGAAATAGTTTAGACAACTGAATTTCACCAACTCCAGATGTTTTGTTTGAAACGTTCTTCATGGTACTATGCATTTGTCATTATTTGTCAGTTAAAAGCATTTTTAACCCATCGTTTGTTTTCTGATCCTTGTGAAATTACACAAATACAATTGGCCATATGTTTCAATGCTGATTATCGGAATGTACAAAATAACATATGATAATGAATGTCGGTGTCATGTCTCATGTCTCTTTGTTTGTAGCCATGGCAAAACACCCAGCTAAATAAGTTAGTGGGAATGGTTGTATTGTATCTTGATGCTAATCTTTAAACTGACCAAGTTAACACAATAATGAAAGAAACTCGTGGCTTGTGCTTTTTGCTGCTATAAGCCTTTATCGTCCCTGATCTCTATTGCGTCATTTACTTACCTGCCTTAATTTGTTAAATTTCTTTAAAACTAGTTTAATTTTTAGATTTGATTCCAAATAAACCACTTTGCAATGTTTTAGTTAGGGATGACAAAACAATCCATTTTTTTGTTATCATATAATTTCTTCATAAAATCTAATCAGTTCATCCCCTTGTTAAAATAAAAATAAAAATACTTTTATTGGATCAGATGAATCATATAGTTAAATGGATCAATAATAATTCATCCTCTTTTATTTTTAAATCCAATGGATCATTTAATTTACACTTAATGAATTAAAATCAATTCAAAATATTTTTTCATATTTAAAATTACAAATTTATTTAAAAAATTGCTCACATTTTTCATCAATAGAGTGCTCATGGTAGTTTATTTTAATTTTAAGGAATATAAATTTTAACCAATAAAAAATATTTGATTCGGCATAATCCAATTTCATTAATAAGGATGAATTTTTTTTAGGAAAGGTTAATATGAATATAATTTGAGCGATACCAAGTTGAAATACTCTGGTCAAAGCCAAGATGAAGTCATGCACTCTAATTAAGGTCAAGTTTAAGATATTTTAGTTAAGATTGAGTTAAAGATGTTTTGATCGAGACTAAGCTAATGTTGCTTTGGCTGAGACCAGAGATGACAAAATGGGTCAGGCTTGCCTGGACGAAAAATGTTGGCTCAAATAGAGCTAGGCCAAATTAGGGTTTGATGGGTCCATTGAGCCAAACTGGACTCATGAAACATATGCCCAAATTCAACCAAACCTATTTTTGTCCAATTTTTTTAATACCTTTTTCTTTTGAATTTATATAAATATAGACTTGAAATGTAAAGTGGGTTAATACGTCAACCCAATAGGTTACTGGGCATAGTTGTGCCACAAAGAATAAGACCCATATGAAATTTGGGTTAGGCCAATCCAACCCTTTTTTTAAAGCTTAATCCATGCCAAGTCGATCGACCTAGTTTGCCATATCTAACTGAGGGTGTATCGAAGATGCTTTGACTAAGGTCAATATGAAGATATTTTGCCAAAACTGAGGTGAAATTACTTTAACTAAGGTCAAGGTCAAACTATTTTAGTTTAAACCAAGTTAATACTTAATTAAGAGATATTTTGATTGGGATCAAGTTGAAAATAGTTAAAAAATAATATTTTTGAATAGTCATATTTTTTATTAATTTTAAAAATATTTTTATAGATGAATATAACCATCTATAAAAAATGTTAATAAATGAATTTTTATTAAAATCATATATAATTTTTTTTCAATATATTTTTAATAAATATGAACAAATTAATAGTTTGTTTTTAATTCATCCATTATAATCCAAATAAAAACTTATTCACTCCGTCCGTTAGCCTAATTAACACCTTGAGATGTTAAATCATAAACCACCTCCCCCCAAAAATAGAAATCAGTTATGTCGTGAATTGACTATATAGTGAGCATGAATTGAATATGATGCAAAGTATTCATGAAAAATGAATATGAATATACATTGAAAGAGCATTGCAGCACAACATATGATCGTGATTTGGAGAGACATGAAATAAAAATAATGATACAAAAGTGAAACCGACAAACAAACAGTAATAATGCAAAATATTGATGCCTTTTAATGAACTTTTACTAGACAATATTCCGACAACATTTATGCAACTAAATGGATAGCTAAAGCTTCTTTGGCGTTTTGTCTACATAATTGTTTTTTTTTTTTTTTGGGGCTCTACACATTGATTGTTTTTAACAACTCTGAGGACGATTGTACACAGAAAACTAAAATATAAGTTTATGCCTCTATTAAAATTATTGAAAAAAAATAGTAATTTAATGAGTAAAATACAAATCTGTATATGAAATTTCCATGGCGTTTTAATCATGATTTGAAATTCAAACGGAAAATAGAGACTTGTCATTGATTGCAAACTCAACAAGGAAAAATGTGACAAGTCTTACAAATCTTAAATAATTAATTTTCAATTGATAAGCAATTTGTTAAATTGAATGACTTTAAAATGCGTTGTTTTGGATTCTCTCGTCTTTTCAATGTAGCATTTGTGACTTTGCATTATGTTCTCCTGTTCAATTAGTTGAACTTATTGTAAATACTTGTTTAGGGTGCACACAGGATTATGAAGAAAGAGATGTTTCGAGATTGCTGATAACACAAGTGGCAGAGGATTGGAAATTGGATAATAGACATAGATAAAAAGTATTTACATTATAGAAGAGTGGTGATATCAAAGAGTGTCTTAATATTTAAAATAGTGTGACAAAAAATATGTTCCTCATATAATAGTATTTCTCTTACATTTTAAATATCAATATCAAAAACAAACTTTATGAATAAAATAAGCCAATGTTTAAAAGAGTGTGATAAAAAATATGTTTTGAATGGTTTTCTTACATTCAAATATTATTAATATAAAAACAAACTTCTTGGTAATATATCTATTTGTTTGGCTAAAATACTGGCATATCAATTTCTTTGGGCAGCAAAGCGGATGGAAATATTTGCTTTCGTTCATGTATTTGGAATGTATTGGGATACTTAATAGAACTTTAACGTTGTATGTATTTGTTTTGAGTCTTAGACACGACTTGTGCTTAAGTTTTATTTTTAATTAATTGGTTCTCATATAGCTGTTTTAAAAAAAAAAGCTTCATGGTAATATATATATATATATATATATATATATATATATTTGTTTTTTTTCTAAAATATATATAAATTTGGTCCCTCATTATATTTTTTGGTTTTAATTTGGTGTTTTAAGTTTTTAAAAAATCATACTTTAGACTTTTAAAGTATATTTATTTGATTAAGTTAGTCATTTTGTCCGTTTATCATTCTAACTTAGTGAACCTGGTAACAAGTGACAAATTGTTAAAGATATAAAGTCAAATAAAATGTTTGTTATGACATTCAAAATCAACAACACAAAAAAACTGACAAATAAATTAATTTGGTCAATTAAACACAATTTAAGGGATTAAATTGAAATATATTAAACTTAAAAAATCAATTCGAAACCAAAAAATAAAACTAGGAATAAAAATGTATTTTAGTTATAAAAAAGTAAATATTAATCATTTAGAATATTGATTAAAAAATTAAAATGAATTTTTTAATTAGAATGCACAAAATAGATTTTTTATACTCAGATCTTTACATTAAATATTTTCTTATTTCAATTTCTTAACTAATAATTTAAAGACACTAATTAATGATATCCATAAAAAATTACTTTTGCCTAATAGTTGTTTTAGGATACTTTTGCTTATTTGTATCATAGAGAAAAAATGATCGAGGGGGAAAAAACAAACTATATTTTGCAGTAGTTGATTGACAGCTGAAAGAAAAGTAGAATTGAACATTCTTACTATGTTTTGTAATGAAGTGATGATATAATCTCAATCTTAACTAGGTTAAGGAGCTTACACATACATTTATTTGGCCCCATATAAGATATATTATGAGTGAAAAGTGAAAACCATAATTATGTTTAACATTCACTGGAAGAGCTAGCTATAGGAAGCCATATTTCTCCCACAGCCTTCCAATTCATGTCGAGTGTGTAGAAAAGGTTCATTCTCAAGATGAAATCTTTGTGACCAGTCAAGTCTCTTTGTTCATATATTCAAGTAACTTTTGTACTTAATTAAATGATTGTTTATAGATATGTTTCTTCCAATAAAGAATTTGCACATGCAGAAATAGACAGACAATAAAACGTAGATACACCTAAGCTCGAGTATGACAAGCACGCATACACAATGTACATCATAATGTTTGTGAACACTAATTAACATTTACAAACATTTTGAAAGTATAATATGGTAGGAGAAAATAGCACTAATACAGTAATAACATAGACCAAAAGTAAATGAAGTCTATCTTAGGTAGTTGAGGTCTTTCAGAAATATTTTCTGAATTATTATAAATCTTTTAATATTATCTTTCATTTTATAAATAAAAATGATCATGGACTAAAATTAAGTTCAATACATTGAGGGTTTGATCTGCATATTAAATATAATATATTCAAGAAGTTAATTAAGTAAAACTTCACACATATTTATTATATTAATATTTTTTTTTTACCAATATATCATTGATTCGGATAAAACTAAAGTCAAAATTTTTAAACAAAGTCTCAAAATCAAATTTTATAGACAAAGCTTGAGTAAATTTTTTTAACATATCATTGAAAACTAAAGTTTGCAAGTTCTTAAAAAAATCAAAATATAATTATTTTATATTATCAATACATCATCATTAAAATCTAAATCTAATTAGAACATATTAATGTAAAAAAATTATACTATCATTCAATTACATATTATTATATATGACAAGTGTTCTAATTTTTATAATACTTATTGTAAAAAATATATTTAGAGTTATTTTAATTATTTAAAAGTATATTTACATAACTAAACATAAAATTGAGATTCAATAAATACAATATTAGTTCAAATTTTCAATGATAACAAATATTAGTTCATTTTTTTTACAATAATGATTTACTTTGAATTATTCTGTAACTTTTTTTTTTAAATTAAACAATAAAAAATATTCTTCCAGGTCCAACTATGTGGTAGTGCGCAAAAAAACAAAACTGATCCGAATCCTTTTGAAAAAATCAAATTGTTTTTTAGAAAAGACAGAATTGAATCACTTTATGAAATCGATTTGGTTAACCAAATCATTTTTAAAATGAGATTTGTGGTTCAATCCAATTCAGTTCTTTGGATAATCCAATTCATATATGGATAAAATATGGATAATCGAATCAAATTCAACCTAAATAAAACTGAAAGCTTTCGAAAAAAAACAAAAAAACTGAATCAATCCAGTTTATATTATAATCGGTATAACCGAACTATTTCATAAAGTGGATCGGAAATGGATGGGTCCGGATTTTTAAAATAATCCAAATTTTGCACAGCCCTTGCCCTAAACTGTGGAATGGAAAAAGGGTGACAGTGATACCTCTGTGTCATCACACACATGATGAACGAGTGTAGGTATTCATGCAAGAGCGCTCACGAGACCCTTCAATGGATCAACGAAATTATACACTTCCTCACGCCTTACTCTTTCTTAATCAATGCTCACGTCGTTAATTTCTTCAAGGTTCCTCTTAATTCCATTTTTTCTTCTTCACTAAACTCATTCTTTCTTTTTTTTAATTTGTAATTTAACTAATTAATTAATTATGAGGAAACGATGATGATTGAATTTCAGGATAGGCTATGGGAGAATGTTGACGCCGAATGGATCGAATGCCTGCGCCGAGAATCTGTTCAAAATCTTCTCCTCATACCTTCTGGTGCAGTACAGGTTGCTTTCGAATCTTCTTTTTTTTTCTTTTGCTGATTTTTTTTTTAATTCAATTTTCTGTTTATTTATTTATATTTATCTGCAATCTATATTCACTGTTTAGTAATATTTGCTGCAAATTCTAAAAACACAACCTTTGTTGTTTGGATTGGTTTATTATGATAGCTTGCTTTGTGAAATGGGATAAATTCTTTCTTTCTGTTCCTGTTTTGAGAGTTAATGTTTTTTTTCAGGTTTAAATTAATGTTTAATTTGGACTGCTTTGCTTAATTGGATAATTGCTAGTACTTGCTATTTGTGCATTGTGTGCTTTATTATCCTGAAAGTGGTTGTCTTCTATTTTTAAACTTCTAGGTAACTTGGCGTGTTTTATGTAGTGTCCCTTTGTCCCTTTTGGTTTCGGTAGGATCAGGATGGAAAAAGGATGTGTTTGTTGTGCTTTATTTGTCCCGTTTGATGTATTTGGATTTGGCCAGGGAATAAATATTCAGATGTAGATTTTAAGTTGAAGTTCTTCACTTATTTGGGACAGAATAATGAACTTGGCTTTCATGGTATTCAGTTCATGGTTATTTTTAGGGGTTTTCTTAGACTGATATGCTGCAGGATTGGATGTATTTTTTGCTTTCAAATCTTTCTCATTTTATGGTTTTCCTCTGTCTCATGTTTGCTCCTTTCCTACTTCAGAAGGGATACCTTATTTTCCACATTTGTATGCTTGTTTTTTCCTTTGTTAATATAATTTATTTGCTGTGTATATAATATAAACTTTGTGGCAGGATCAATGGCCAACTTCTTTGAAGGAGTTCATCCTAAAAATAAGGTCTATGGTATTTTGTCAAGAACAAGCAGATATAAACATGGTATATAATCTTTTTCTGGTCATTCACATTTTACCTTTGTGAAATCTGGACTAGATCTTGTTGATTGAAATTTAAATATTTAATGAAGAAGGATTGCACATTCTGTTTGATTATTTCTTAATAATATGATATCATGGCCAAGAAAATCCCAGGAACACAGATTTATAGTTGGGGTATTATTATTTATTTGTCTTGTGCAACACTGCAACTTTGATTTTGAGAATCTCAATTGGACTAGTTTACACTGAATTCTCTCAAATTCTTTCCTCTTGAGTTTGAGCTAATGAAAACTCAGTGACAACGAAGTATCCTTAATCTTTCAATTGGTTGGTTATTTCAATCCTATGTGCAATCCTTCTTGTTAATTATCTTTTGATATCTTTGCACTTTAATGTGACCAGATTTTGGCCTTTATTTTTGCTCCGTGATAGTTTTTTATGCAGATTTAATATAATCATGAAGAGTTTTTATGAACTGTTTTTTGATCAATCGACTTTTTATGAACTTAATAATAAGAAAAGCATTTTTAAGATTTTATATACCTTTTCTACTAAAGCTATACTTATCCGGGATTTCTGCTTGAGAGGGTTTTGGATGGGAGAGTCTTGATTTATATAAAGTTGTTTTCTATTTGCAGGCATTACCTGGCCTGCAGACGATTTCACTTAACTCTGTTCTTTCCCAGGGCATGAATGTAAAGAAAAGACATGAAGTGAGTCTCTGATTATCAAATTATCAAATTATTATAATTGCCTTCTTTATGAATTTACAAGATCAAGATGTTGTTTTGGGTTGAGATTTTAGGCAAGTGAATTTTGTGTCCTTGATGTCATTTTCCTTTCAATCAAGAAATTTGTTGGATTTCAATATATCAGATGAAAAGATTTCCATGTATGCAGGTTGAAATTCTTTCTGCTGTTACAAATACAGTTGCAAACAGTATCAGAGCTGATGCCATTCTTGATGTTGGTGCTGGTCAGGTGTAGATTCATTTTCCTTTGCTCACATTTCTGTTAGACAAGATACTGAACCTAGGTCTGTTTAACAAATTGAGGGACGTTGAATGGTTAGAAGTAATTGCCTTCTTTTGAATCCTAAGGGTGGAGTGATAGTTGCCTCAATGTAAAAAATTAGAGTTTGAAATATTGGTTGAACAGTGAGCATAAGTTATGTCTTCATTTGGTGATGCTTTGGGCAGATGCACTTAATGTTTTGTGGTCTTTGTTAGATCCTTCAATGTAGAAAAGGGAAGTATATATATTTTTTAGTAACAAGCTTAAAATGTGACTTCATTTAGTGATAGTTTGGTCTGCTCTGTTTCTGTCAGATCCATCAATATCAGAGATGAAATTCTGTATATTGGTCAAGAAGTGACAAATTTTGCTTGCATTAGGGATATTTTTGTTGTCTGAGTTTACTTTTTTTTTTTTTGTTTTTTTATTTAAACAAGTAATATTCTTTTTCCTACTTTTATTTATATGTGCTGCATATCACCTTACCTTTTTAGGGTTATCTTGCACAAGTACTTGCCTTTCAATATCAGCATCCTGTCATCGCTATTGATGCATGTTCTCATCATGGGAGGGTTACTGATGCACGGGCAGAACGAATTAAAAAATACTATACATCACAGATGATAAAATCTGGGTATGTTCTTCAATCGTCATCTTATTTACTGCAATGTGAACTTATATTAGAGACTATTTACTATCTTCTTAAAGATGTTTGACATGTCTAACTATATTTTAAGGCAAGAAGTGAACTTTTTGCTGGTCAGGATTTTCAAGCACAAGTTTTGATTTTCACACTATGAATTTATTATTTAAAGTAAAAAAAATCAATGTGGGGATGTTAGTACTTAGTTTGCATATGTTTGGGTGGATAATTGCATTTCAAATTTTGTAGTTGCTCAAAGTTGACCTTGTTGTGATTTTGATCTCAGCACCAGCAGTTTATTATCATCAATTATCATTATGAGAATTTATTTGTGTGTTGATTTGTTTTGCTCTAGATCAGGCATGCGGAGTTTGAATGTGCCAAAGACAATCACATGTCGTGTATTGTCCATTGATACATTAAAAACCTTGGTTGAAACATCTTTGACTGGAGATGATGTTGAGCAATCCATGTTAAAGGTTGAAAATCAAGAAGATCAAGGGAAACTACATTGGCTCAGTGATGCAAACAAAAAGCCTTCAACTGTTCTTGCTGGGCTTCATGCCTGTGGTGACCTTTCAGTGACTATGCTAAAGTGAGTTTCAAAATATGTTTTTTTTTTTCTCCATCCCTTCCTTTCAACTCATAATTGTTTCTAATTTATTTAAACCTTAAATGAAATTCTATTGGGTCTTGTCTCAAAGCAGGTATAGGATGTCATAGTTGGCTAACATTTGATTCTGTACATTGTTCCAAATGTTAAAGCATCATTTTTTTTTTTTTACTTTGTTGACTACTTGACCCTATTATTGGCTTCACTCCATGTAAAATGTTAATGATTAACCACTTGTTTTATGACATTGCCAGTGTTTTTGTGCATGTTACTTCATTTTATTATGTATATAATCCCGCATTCTGCAGACTTGTAATTCTTGCCTTTGTTTTTTTATTAGGACTTTCTTAGAGTGTAAGGATGTTAAAGCTGTTGTTAGTCTAGGTTGCTGTTACAATTTATTATCTGAAGAAATGATTAAGGATGGTGAATCTCAATTTGGATTTCCGATGAGTCACGCTGTAACATCCATTGGTTTATCACTTGGAAAAAGTGCACGTGATCTTGCTTGCCAGGTACATGATCTTTTTGGTCCCTCTCTCACTCTACCTTTCTACTTTTAAGCATGCCAAAGGGAGGGTAAAATGGTCAGGATGTCAAAATTTAACTAGTTGATCTCTGGGACTTTTGGCCCCAAGCATCTTAGGTTTTTAAAATTGAACACCATTTTATTATGAATGTTGTGTGTACTTATTAAAAATTACAATAACAACCAAACCCTTTTCTTGCTTGAAGTTGGCTACATAGATAAAATGATGCCAGATATTTTGTCATAAATCATGTCTATAGAGTATAGACAAAGTTATTGACTTCTATTCTATATCCTTATTAATTGTTTCTCCTGTAGTTTTTCTTGGTCTCCCTCTACATCTAGCTATTGTGCCACTTGATCTACACCCCTTACTAGACTTCTACAAGTTTTCTCCGCACATGTCTAAAACACCTAAACGAGACTTTGCCATCTTTTTTACAACAGGTGCTATCCCGACTTTTTTTCTAATACATTTGTTCCTAGTCCTATCTTGTCCAGTATAATTATCCACTCACCTAATGCAACAATTGATCTCTACTACATTGAATTTATTCTCTTGGCTTTTCAATGCCCAACATTCAGTTCTATAGGTCTTATAGCTGTTCAGTAAAAAATTCCTTTAATTTTGAGCGGTAACTTTTTATTACAGATGGCACTTGAGATACTCTCCTATTTCATCCATCTCGCATTGAATCCTATGGTTTATTTTTCTCTTTATTTCTCCTCATCTTGTATGGTTTTCTAGATGCTTAAACTGTGTAACTTGCGGTATGATATGTTCTCCAAGTTCTAACTTATGCTAGGGCTGTTTCATCTCTTACTAAACTTACATATCATAGACTTACTCTTATTTTCTATGTAAGTGAAGGTCACGCTCTTCCAAAAATCGTCTTCACATCTCCAACTTCCCACTTCCTCTCTTGATTCTCTAGCTAAAACTATAGTTTGTTAAGAGCATACATCATGGAACTGGCTCTTGGACATGTTCTGTAAGAACATCCACCGTAGGGTAAAGAGATAAGGGCTCAAAGGTAACCCTTGGTGTAGTCATAGACTCCTATAAGAAAATCTGTTTATGACCCCATTTTTTGTTCTCATCCTAGTCATGATCCCCTGATTACTTGACTTGAATATATGCAATATGAACTCCTTTGCTCCGCTAGGCGCTAGGGCCTTCCACAAAACCTCTCTTGGCACCTAATCACATGACTTTTCCAAGTTAATAAAGACAATATGTAAATCTTTTTGGTTCCTCCAATATCTCTTCATTAAATATTTAAATGTAACAATAAGTATATAAAAATTGGTGCTGAAAATTTCCAACATTGACTTCCCTGCCTAATGTTAACATCTTCCTTAATTGAGGCTTGCACTTTTTGGCGCCTCTTGATTTAAGGCATTAAAACCCCTGGTGCCCTTCACCTTTGTCTACCCTTGAACATGCAATGCAGGTGCAGCAATCGGATATAGACATATAGTACACTACAAGTAATGCTTTGCAAAACATATTGCATGATCTATATATATATAGACTAATTAGATAAAGAACATAGTCATGCATAATATAAACCTAGATCATATAAAGAGCGTATTTGTTACAAGCATATTGCATAATTCAAGTAAGCGTAACGATAAATATAATTGTGCGGTTTTTCTGATAAATTCATATATGATATTTTCATTTTATATTTGAAATGTAATTGATGTCAAAATAAGTTTACTTGATAAGCATTGATGATGTAGAGATAGATTCTAAATAGGGTTTTACCAAGGACTAGGAGTATAGAAGGGTTGAGAGAAGAATGAGTCAAATGCAGCCGATGGATGGTTCTTTTGGTGTAACAGAAAAAAAGAAAAGAATTCTTGATAATTATAAGTTTGATATTTACAGAAAAGGGTATAGCATACAAAGGCCAAGTGTGATCTAAAACTTTTCAGATTTCATGACATTCTAACCTTATTCTCTTAGGACTTCTAAAATACTTTTATTATACTAACATCCTTGGCACAACTTACAAGAAAGAAGTTACATGTAAACAACACCAAAAGTTGATACTTATTAGTAACACAATGTGATTAGGAATCCTTGGGCCTTACAGACAAAATAGAACACTTAACACAAATATTTCAATATCTTGAAATTATATATATAACTCTTCTTGTAGCTAATTTATAAACAGAGAGGCAATTTCCATGTATATTGGTCCTGACTTTTCCCTGCAATCTGATTTTTCTGAATATACTGTGTTCTTAATCATATTTCTGACTGTTTTTCTTATTAAAAAATAATGTTATAGAAATTTACTGAACTATCTGTGTTCTATCCTGTTAGAGTGCTGAGAGATGGAGGAGTCTGGACATGCATGCTGGCATTCACAACTTTGAGTTGCATGCTTTTCGGGCTGCTTTTCAAATGGTACCAAATTATAACTTTGTTTTGTTATATGATGTTTGTAAATTGTGACTTCCTTTTTCAACCTTCATCTTGCTTTTCATATAGAAATTAAGAAAAAAAATGCAGATGGCTACTGAAGATTGTTTTTCTGACAAAAATAATTTTCAGATGTACAACAACTAAATAACTAGATAACTAGATGAGACCTTAAAATCCATTTTATCCAACCAGACCCAATCTACTTTGCTTATCAATCTTATTGTAGATAGCATATGAAGGGATTATTGTCAGGCTACCACTTATTCTGCCCCCCATAAAATTTATTATAATGTTGAGAAATTTAAACTGATATGTACTTTTACCCCTGTACCTTGGTTTATGTACATAGATGAAATCATGGAAATGCATGAATTCTGAAACTTTATTCCAGTATTTATTATGTCTTGCATCATCGAGTCTTTTTTAAAGTGCTTAAAAGTTTTTGATGGTTGTGATATCCAATATGCTTGCACCAAAATATGTGATTATCTTTTCCCAAATTTGCTTTTGAATATTTGTTGTTTGGAGTGTAGTGGCAAATGGAAGTAACTTTAAGCAAACATTGTTACCAATTTTGTTGTTTTGGGAGATTGTTTATTTTAGGTACATTATGTTGTCCACCAGTATTTTAAATACATTTTCTTGGACGAATGTTCAAAAGGATTAGAGTGCTCCATTTCACTGATGGATTTTCTATTTGCTTCTTCTATGCCTTTTTATTTTGCATTTAGAAGTGTGCCTTGTTCTCATTGTAAAATATTCACTTTTTTTTTTCATGTCTTACATGTAAAGATAATAAAGTCTTGTCTGCTTCTTTTCTTTTATATATGCCTCATACTTTTCTTTTATATATGCCTCATACTTTTGGTATAGCTAGACAACATTGTTCTAGTGTGCGTTGTTCTCATTGTAAAATATTCACTTTTTTTTTTTCATGTCTTACATGTAAAGATAATAAAGTCTTGTCTGCTTCTTTTCTTTTATATATGCCTCATACTTTTGGTATAGCTAGACAACATTGTTCTAGTTTGGATTGAATGAAATAATGAAATTTCATATTGTAATTTTAATTTAGCTTCATTTTTTTTAATTAACTTAAATTTGACACAAAATTATAAAGATGTTGATTGGGGCTTAGCCATCTTCAATGTTTTTACCCTGTGTTTTCCTTTTTTACCTGAAAGAGCATATAACTGTTTTATTACTACACTACACTTGCATTATGCTTTACAGCCATTCTGGTGAAGAGGTATTTTATATTATATCCTGCAAGAATATAGGGAAGTGTGGCTAGTGAGACCAGCATGCTTAGAAATTAGAATGGATAGACACAATGCACACAATACAAAAGATCACTATAATACTTATTTTATTGTTGCATTCTGATCCAGTATTTTGTATAAACAATGCATCTCCCCCTAATTCACATGCTTTCCATTAATTATATAACTGTTCTATTACTGCACTACACTTGCATTATGCTTTACAGCCATCCTGGTGATGAGGCATTTTGTATTATATCCTGCAAGAATATAGGGAAGTGATAGTGACTAGGAGACCAGCATGCTTAGAAATTAGAATGGATAGACACAATGCACCCATTACAAAAGATCACTATAATACTAATTTTATTATTGCATTCTTTTCCAGTATTTTGTATAAACATTGCATCTCCCCCTAATTCACATCCTTTCCATTAATTATATATATATATATATATATATATATATATATATATATATTGCTCCTGAAGGTTCTTTCTAAATATTATCCGGAAATTGTGATGAGTACTCCTTCGATTGGGCGTAAAGGGAAGGCTCTTCGTCGGCGACATCAGAGGAAATCTGCGGAATCCCAGCTGCATCTTAAAGGAAGTACTTGCCACATGAGACACAATTTCCCTCCTGTAGTTCCTTCAGAGTCAGAAACTGGTATTTGAAATTTTGAATCATATCCTTTTTGAGAGTTTATGGCTGTTATGATTGGAAACAGGCAACCCCTTTTTCTGTTTACTTTTTGTCCAGCACTGAAAACAGGTGGAACAAAAGAAAACACTTGAGTTCTTAGCCACTTTTATGGCTAGCTAATGGTTATTTCAATGGGGTTCTTAGCCACTTTTATGGCTAGCTAATCTTTACTTTGTTTATTAGTTTGTCTTGGCTGTCTAGTTCTTACATTTTTTTTATTTTCTTTTAGGAGGATATATTTGGTTTGTTCTTGTACTTGTTTCTCTCTTCTTTAATAACTTTTTTGTAAAAAACTATGTAAAACCATTTCTGAAACTACAAAACCAGACTACGGTGCTCTTGCACATTTTCAATTAAAATAATTTGTGATCTGGTACTGGTTGTTTTCAATGTGTTACAGACGGGATTTTGGGCTCGATATCTGAGATACAGACCTTACCTAGTGAAATTCCTTCTAATGAAAGGGCTGGATGTGAAGTGATTAAATCTGATGACAAACTTTCACATTTTGAGAATTTCTGCCAGTCTGGATTGTCTCATCTTGGAATTAAACATTCACATGATATAAACCTTCAAGGCATATGGAAGGAAGCAGAACCATTTTCCGTATGTCAATTTCAATTTCTTCTATTATTTCAAACTATCGTCATTATAATGCTCATAAATCTTATTTTTACTGTCTAGGACTTTATTTTCTTTTTAGCAGTTTTTTTTTTGTTTCTTATTTATGATTTCTTTTGCTACTTTGTATGTAACTTTAACATATCCTTCATATTTCGACTTAAATATTATTTAGATTGGTTAAGCTTCAAACATGTCTTTTTTGAAACATAAGAATTCAAATTTCATGTGGTGAATGGGATATAGTGTGGCAGACATGTTGGTTGGATGCATTATTAGTTAGATTATAATGGGCAATTGGGCATGCAAGAAATGAGATTGTAAGTCCTGGGCACACATTAATCATGATGTTTCTAGTCACCTAAGGTAGTAGGATTAGTTAATAAGGTTGGATTTATTAGAAAAAAAATCCAATTGCTGCACATTGTTGAATATTTAGCATGAAGAGGGAGAAAAACCTTTTTAAAGTCTAAAGCCTTTGGTAGATCTTAATTTGTTGAAATTATAGGTATTTATATAGAGTAGGAAAGGAGATATAAGGTTGGTTGGGTGATAAAAGGAAAAGAAGGGAAGGAGGGAGAGGTCGTGGGTTCGAATCCCTCCACTAACAAAAACACTAACATTTAACAACTAACATTGGCCGATCAAAAAAAAAAAATATAGACTAGGAGTAAAAGAGATAAAAAATGGGATTATGAATGGCATTCAATTGTGTAAATTGATGCTTTGGCCCCATCTCTGCATTATATTTCTATCCATTGGAAGTATGTATTGGTTCCATCATGTCAATATACCTTTGGTCTTAAAATAATGTTTTCTGATAAATTAAAATAATCAGCTTGAACTGCATTTACAGAGAATTAATGAACACAAATCTTCACATGCTTTTCTGAAGTTACATATGTATATGCTATAATCCAAGTCAAGAGGCAAAACTATCAAGTACTTATGAAACAATTTATGTACAGGACCTTGTAGGACCTTATTGGTCTCTCAGAGCTGCTTTAGGGCCTCTTTTGGAAACTCTTATTCTACTTGATAGGTTATTGTTCCTTCAAGAGCAAGGAAGTGCTCTAGAAGCCTGCTTGTTACCGATATTTGATCCAAACATATCGCCAAGAAATGTGGCTATAATTGCAAAAAAGATTGACAAAGATTTAAGATCCTCCTGTTGCTAAAAGGTAAGTAGTGTCTGTACGTGTCATTTATGTGTATCCCTAACATTTAATACAGTGACCCAATTACAGCTCTTTGAATATCCTTTCATTTTATTACTCTATTACTGTCTTTCTGTAACTGGATACATCCCAATCTTCTCTTTCCAAAAAACAAAGGTGTGAAGCTAGACAATGCAGCTTCTGTCTTCAAGCATGAATTACACAATGTTGCTTGATTGGAGTGGAGTTTCTTTATGAGATCCTTTTCTTGGTTGGATGATTTTTCTGTCACATAATGATATTGTTAAGTCTCTTAAACCATGTAAATTAACGGTATTGCTTCTCCCCACTCCACTTGAGAGTTGAGTTGATTGCTAGATCCCCTCAGTTGAAGAAAAGTCAACTTCACATGGGACAAGGTCACAATGATCTACAATTCAATGCCTGCCTTTCATGAGTTGTGTTGATTCTCAAGATCCATGCAGGTGAAGGTCAAAGTCATTTGGGACAAGGAGACAATGCTGCTGACTGCTTTCCTCTGTTCTTGTTGGTGAAAGTTTGTTACTCAGGTTCCAACATCATGCTAAGTTACTTTGTTATCATAATCATATGTAATGTCCTGAGTAGCTAGCTGGGCAATCACTTAAATGATGCAAGCTTGTAAATTTTTTGCACCTGTGTTATTTGTATTAATTATTATTAAGCTTCCAGAATATTTGTATATTATCATTTTTTTGGTATCTTTCCTCTGTGAGCATGGGGATTTTGTCCTAATTTCTTGCTAAGCGTTGAGTATTCTCAATGTACAGTGCTAGAAGTAATTTTCAGTAAGTTGATACTTCGGTCCAAAATCATTTATACTGTTGCATTTCTTTCCCTGTCATTTATTGTCTTGTGGTTTTATCATATTGTGCTTGCTTGGAAGTAATAATATTCTTTTTAAAATATGGTATGGTGTTTGAAATGACGATGCGGTTATTCTTAAGTTCATGTGTTATTTTTACTTACAACTGATGACCTAGATTAATTATTCTACAAATTTCACTACAGCTGGTTCATTGATATCAGAAATATGATGTGCTACATGTTTTTCGAGATCCTCGGGAATCCGAGTACTTGAGAATTCACTTGCATCTAGGTGTATATTCTTTTAGGGCTCTGCATAGTTTAGTTTCATGTAGTCCCAAATCAAATCTAATTTTAGATTTAATTATATGGATTGGATTTCTAAATTAAATAACTTTTACTTACCAAAACCGGTTCTAAATTGATTTTGGTTCAAAACTAGTTTTACAAATCAGTTGAAATATAGATAACAAGGTGTTAACCAAAATTAGTTTTAAAACCAGTTTTGACTCGACCAATTTTAAAACCTTAACTGAATCAGTTTAAAAATAAATTTATATTATTTGAATTTTTTAATATGGTTTGGTTTGGATTTTTTTTTTTTTTTTATATATATAGGAAAGTTTGGGATTAATGTTTAGCATATGTTTTAATTAAATGTTTTGCACACCCTATACTTTCGTGTACCGATATTGGTTGTCCAAGAATGTCTGTTGCAAAAGAAATTCTTTAAAGAGATAAATTATTTACTCAAATATCACAAATTTTGAACGAGCTATTTCAAGACTAATCGGAAAAATTAATAATTATGTCACGTAATAGAGTTGAGATTATGCGTATTTAACTTCATCCGAGTACAAGATATTTATAAGACGTGAACAAATAGCTTAGTATAATTCGTAGAATTCTGGGTTGGGTTCCTTTTCTATCTGATCTCTTAATCAGATTTGATTAATAGTTGATAGTTGAAGTAGATAAATCCATAATTGGCTATTCTAGTTACAATTGTATTCAGTATGGTATAAATAAAGAATCCTACGGAGTTTTTCACCAACTGTTCAATTCTTATCATGATGCTGCAACAGCTAGGCATACTTGTTTGTGTCATGTTGATAAGCCACACCAGTTTTTTTTTTTTTTTTTTTTTTTTTATAAATGTTTTTAAGTACTCTGAACGAGTTATAGCATGGTTGGATTCATCTTAGATGATTTAGAATCATCTTAAAACATCAATTAACGTGATTTTAGATAAATATTCATTCACATTTTATGTTTAACATGAATTGATTCTGGATTCAAAATTTTATGAGTATCAAGTTTTACTATCAACTTGCATTTAGAATAAAAACATCCAAACATAAATTACACAACGTTAATCAAAATCAATTTTCTAAACTCACCTGAACAAAC
>PYAF01005831.1:235793-251803 GCA_007407185.1 Glycine tomentella | reverse complement strand
TCAAATCTTCTTCCTTTTAAGTTTTAAATGAAACAAAAGGTTTTCTACCATTCAACATACTGGTGGGTAATATCAGCAAATTAGTTTATTTAATTTACGAATTAAAAACTCAGTCATAAGGTATTGGTTTTTCTCTCGTTCCCAAGAGTTGATCAAAATAGTACTACTTTCATTTTGAAATAAGTCTCAATTTAAAATATTATACAAGGATTAAAGAAATTCTAAATTTTAAGAAAAATGACCATAGCACCAAATTTATCCTTATATATATATATATATATATATATATATATATTAAAAAATTAAAAATACTGAACACTAGTTTCTTTGGTAAAGGAACACTAGATTAGAGAAAGAGAAGGAAAAAATAAAATAAAAACAATAAAAACATTTTCTTAATGGATATTTGGGCTATTTTGTAAGAAAAATAAGTACTTATTTTATTTATTTTAAAAAAAAACTAGTAAAACAATAATTATTTCTTTAAAATATGTGGAACTAAACACGCATTTATTGAAAAGTGGCATGTAATTGAAAAATCACCAAAATGAATAAATGATACATATTTGAAAATGGAGAACATAATTTTTACTCCATTTCATAAGAGAATCTGAATTTATAATCCACTAATATCACATGCCTAATTAAATTACATTTTCTAACCTGATAAAAAAAATGCATTTTCTAATAGTTGAATTAAAGAATTTTGGAGGAGTAACCCTTTTCAACTGTTGGGTCAATTAACAGCAAGATTTGAATTAATCAATCAAACAAACCATTAGTGTTTGCGTTTACCCATTATTTTAATCTTATGACGAAATTGATCACCTAACGCCCTAACTCCCCTGCCCTCCTATCACATTTCAGCACAAAATACTCTTTAGGCTATGCGTTTCCTTAATTTGTCTTCATTATATATAAATTATACACCATAACCCATAAACAAAATTAATAAATATAATGACTCATAGTTTTGTTCCAAATAAAGGCCATTCAAGAAAATTCCTATGGATGCCAGCTTATCAACAACCAATATGAATGCAATTAAAAAGTAAAAGGGAGAGAGAGAGAGGCTCGTAGTGATTATATATTAGTACGTACTAATTTTGGGCTAAAGCATATATATGTACAAAAGTGTATTAATTCATGATGAAGATAAATAACAAAACAGGGAATAAAATAAATAAATTAATAGAGGGGAGAGAGATCATGCACAAGTGGACAAAATTAAAATAAATGACTATGTCAGCTCTCATCACCCTGTGTTGATTTGAGACTGGCTGCTTCTTGTGCCCACTCTCTAATTATTATCATATTTTCTCCATCCCAAATTAATGTAAGCGTAATAGTAATCGTGTTAAAGTTAAATATGATAAAGTCTTATTGAAATTTTATGTTTATCTCTCTGAGTGAGGGAGAGATTTTTTTTGGGAGAGATATTTTTAAGGGGACATACTAAGGGAGAGATATTTACCATAGTTTTAAACATGATTTACATATATATATATATATATATATATATAAGAAAATTTAACTTTTGTTTAACATGATAATTATATGTTGTTTGTCGATAAAAGACATATAAGAATATTTACTTTTGTTAACAACACATCTTGCTACAATTTTTTTTTTGTATGCTTGAGATTTAAATCTACACTTCCATGCAAGCTACCTAAATTTCTCATTATTAGGCTAATCTTAGTAAAATTTATTAAAAACTATCAGATTATAAATATAACTTAAAAATAATATTGAGATTTACAACTATGTAGATCTACTTATATAAAATTATTCAAATTTAGTTTATGATTTTGATTTCAAGTTATAAGTATATAATTATATTAAATATTTGAAAGATTTTTTTATTCATAATTTATATTTTTAATTCCAACAACATTGTGTCTTATATAAAATATGGTTTCTAAAAATGTGGTCATTTTTTTACTTAATAAATTTTAATCCATAATGAGAAATATATTTAAAAAGTATATATTTTTAATATTTATACTGTTTTATAAATAACATTTAATATTTATCTTAATCTCATAACATATAGTTCCAGAGAATTAGAGGTACAAATCATATATATATATATATATATATATATAAAGTACAAATCAACGAGTTGGCAGTGATTGGTTTGTGCACGTCATCATTTACTGGAGATACACTACTAAATGACAATCATACCCTCCCTCACTGCAAGCAATTACATGTTGTCTTGCCCACTTGTGATCCCCCTCACATTTATATATATACTCCTTTCTTCTCCTCCTCCCTTTATTACACCTCACAAAATTTCTGACTTCAACTTTGAACTTCTTTTCTCTATTATTATTATCTTTCTCTTTTTCTTCATCTCTTATCTTCCTTCACCTTTTTATTGAAAGAAAAGAAAATGAGCAACATAAGCATGGTAGAGGCAAAGCTGCCACCAGGATTCAGGTTTCATCCAAGAGATGAAGAGCTTGTGTGTGATTACTTGATGAAGAAGGTGATACACAATGATTCCCTTCTCATGATAGATGTTGACCTTAACAAGTGTGAGCCATGGGATATTCCTGGTGAGTAATATAGTGCTTACTCTTTCTCCTCATATCATGCATTCTCTAATATAAATTTAATTATTGCTTTATATGTACATGATGCATGTTTCTTAATTAATTTCTCTATATATGATCATTAGAGTTCACTAGCTTTGGTTGTTATAAATTAATTTCTCTTGTACATTAATGTTGTAATTTCTCATAGATAAAAAAAAAAAAACCTTTTTTTTGGAAATTAATCTCACAAAATTCATACTTTAAATTCTCTTCCAGTAAATAAATAAAATTAATTTGGGGTGGGAGGGTAAGTGAACCAGAAATTTCCTATAGTTTTTTCATCATCTCGCACTCAAAGCCAAAGGCACCCCACATGATACTAATAATGGACATGCAGCATGCTTGATTCATTTCAGTTTCCTCTTACGGTTTGCAAAGTACAAAGTGAGTTGTTACTTTCGTTTGTGTTGAATTCTTGTTCTGTTTGAAAGCATGATGAGGGGTAAAATTGATTATGTGGGGATGAGATGATGATAGCAACTGCAATGGCTAGTATAGATCCCAATCTATACGCGCACTTGTGAGTGCTTTGATAGGGAAATTATGATACCTGTCATCTCTCTGACTAATGAGACATTATAGAAGAGTTTTCATTGTTGCAAATCAATTCATCCGAAAATTAATTGCAACTTTGATAGTTAAATTGAAATCCATTTTTGGGTATGCCATACCTCAATACTAATGTCTTGAAAATATATGTCATGTAGACGAGTCCATGAAGTTTTGATCCTTTGAACTTGAACCCAATAATTATTAGCTATGATATGATATATTTTGATTCCACTGTTTTATATATACACATGCCAATTAGTGAAAGAGCGCGCAAGATCAAAACCGTTATTCTTTCACCTCTTTTTCTTTCTTTTCTGGGATCAATAATTCCATCTATGATGTATGATCTATGTTAATTGAATATTTTCTTCCTTGTAATTGAATAATTGAGAACATAAATCATTATTTTCAGTCTGCATTTTCATGTGGGTCATAACTTTAATTCCAACCCCAGCCACATTCACACAGAAAGGTACAGGTGGCTGCACTCCTGTACTACACACAGAAAGATAAATATATTGGATTTTTTTAAATAAAAATTGAATTTATCATCCGTACTTAATAGTAATTAATAATTAATAATGCTATGAAATGTTAATATGGATCCATGTACTCTTGAAAGGGATCTACACAGTTAGGTTGGCAACTTTGAATGGGAAGCTATAAAAATCATGTATATGCATGTACATGCGGTTATATGCGATAATATTTGTAATATTATCTAACGGTTAATGGAAGATATATATATATATCACTTTCATAGTTTTTTTTTTCCAGTTTTGAATGAATTGACTCATTGAATTTTGTCCTATTATGAAGGGTTTGACAGTGATTTTCACCACAATAATTCAAAATATTGATTTTCATTGCAACAACACGCCCTGCACATACATGAACATCATGCCCTTACATGTCATGTTAAAGTGATGGAACTCTCAAGCCTTATCACTATTCTAGCTGGATCTCACCATGTTTATCGTACTTTCATGTCAAAAACAAATATACTGTGAGATTTGACTCATCATAAGCAAGACAATTAAATTTTTGCACCTTCTCTTTAACTATCTTATTGTCTTATTGATTATTGTTTTTTTTATCTTGGTTGGATAATAATTTGAAACGACTATTTGACTTTACTGAATAAGAGGATTTCTTTCATTCTTAATTTTTAAATATTTTCTCTTTTAATATTTAAAAAAATATATTTAAAATATCTGCATACTTATTGAGATACTTATTAACAATTTAATCTCTTTCTAGGCCTGATAGGATGGGTCAGCATTGCTTTGGTGTGCTAGGCCATGGGTTCATAGTTTACATTATTTGGGAAATAATATCAACTGTTTGATTATGAAATCATCATAATTAGTTTTGTATTTTATATAAGCATGTCATATATGAAAAGAAACTGATAAGGATAGGCAAATCAGAAGAAACAAGAACAATTAATGGAAGAATTAAGCTAGTTATAATAGGGGCCTATCGGAATAGTAACCAGAATAATTTGCATTCAAATAATAGTACGTAATTGCTTCCCATCAAGAACTATTTATTTTTTGTATTTTTCTTTAAACTGTACTCTGATTCTTCTTATTATATATGTGCATTTCTAAAATAATCTCAAAGTCTATATAATGCAACTGGTAGAATATAATTTCTTTATTCTTTCTTTCCCTGTTCTTCCATAATCAAAATGTTCAGTTCTTCTAATAAGACAAAGTAAAGAAAGCCATCAACATTTAATTTTAGGATTAAATTAAACAAAAGATAATATTGTTAATGTTTAACTAGTCATAGTTGACTTCCACCCAAAAAAAATTAATTGTCCTAACTGCACATGTTACTCATCTTATTGAAACAAGAGTTTGTATAAAAAAAAAAAAAACTATATATTCATTGTACATAGACTCCTTGTATGTAAGAGAAATGAATATTGTACGCAACCTTGTATATACAAAAAAATTATTTTCGGATTCAAACTCATGATCAACAAGTCATCAAAGCATAATTTTACATTTGTGTCATGATTCATCGACTCTTCTTTTCTATATATATGATATATTTGAATCACTTTTTTCTTCAACTTAATTACATAGTAATGTATCTTAATTTAAGCAATTGTAAATATAATTGAAGCGCAAGATTCTTAATAGTATTGTAATGGTTGTGCAGAAACAGCATGTGTTGGAGGGAAGGAGTGGTATTTCTACACACAAAGAGACCGTAAGTATGCAACAGGGTTACGCACAAATCGTGCCACTGCCTCAGGGTATTGGAAGGCCACAGGGAAGGACAGGCCTATCCTCCGCAAGGGCACCCTTGTAGGGATGAGGAAGACTTTGGTGTTCTATCAAGGAAGGGCACCCAAAGGGAGAAAAACTGAGTGGGTCATGCATGAGTTTCGTATCGAAGGACCTCATGCACCTCCTAAAATTTCTTCTTTCAAGGTACACATAAGAAAGCATTTATGAGTTTAATTTCTATGCACTATCAATATCAATTGATTAGAAATTATTATTGATATAACTTTTAAGATAATTATTACAAAGATAAATAATTTGATCAAATATGATAGTTTGTGATTAGATAACAATATAAAAACTCTTTATATTTACTTAGGATTTAATTTCTTTGTTTCCTAAACATATTTCAATTATAGGCATTTCTCTAAAGTATTTTATGATATGTTATGATAGCATAAAATTCCAACGTGTATTGGACCAAAACGAGTTAGTAATTGGGGGTTTGTTTTTCCATTGACCACTTTGAATTATCAATATATATATATATATATATATATATAATATTACTTTATAAATAGACCTTTGTTACTAGCCTTGTTTGGTTTCCTTTGCATGAATCAGGGAGGCAACTAGTGATTTGCAATAAAAAATTTAAGGACTTTTGACTTTATGGAATATGTTTTTGCTCTGTGCCGAAACCTAATTTGTCTCACCTGGCTATTGGCTAAAATGTGACTACATAAGATATATTGGGTAGCTTACCTAAGAAGATCCTCTAGGAATTTTTTATTGAACACTTATGTAAGCCTATGAAAGCACCATTCTTCCAAGTGTAAAGTTTTTTTTTCTCCTCTAAAAAAAAAAGTACTTTTTTCTTTTGCTGAACGCAGACATAACATATTCGTTATATATACAATCAGAGATAGTATATGCTGTGTGAGCTCTTAACACAAACAAAAAGTTTTTTTTGCTTAACTTTTCATCCAAATATTAATTGAGGACCTTAGCTTAAATATTTGCACCTGTGTACATGCAGCATGAAGATTGGGTTTTGTGTAGGGTGTTCTACAAAAACAGAGAAGTTTTAGCCAAACCTAGCATGGGTAGCTGCTATGAGGACACAGGATCTTCATCTCTTCCTGCGTTAATGGACTCTTACATAAGTTTTGACCAAACTCAAACCCATGCAAATGAGTTTGAGCAAGTGCCCTGCTTCTCCATTTTCTCTCAGAACCAGACAAACCCCATTTTCAGCCACATCGCGACTATGGAGCCTAAGTTCCCTCCCAACCATGCAACTACAACATATGGAGGAGCACCAAATTTGGGTTATTGCTTAGACCCTTTATCTAGTGACAGAAAAATGTTAAAAGCTGTTTTGAATCAAATCACAAAGATGGAAAGGAATCCACTTAACCAAAGTCTAAAAGGGTCACCAAGCTTAGGAGAAGGAAGTTCAGAGAGTTATTTATCTGAAGTGGGGGTGCCCCACGTGTGGAACAATTACTGATGTGGGGCTTTTGTACTTAAACCCTCTCTCCTTCACCTATGCCACCATGGAAAAAAATTATGAAAAAAAACAAGAAAAAAAAGGTATAAGGGGGAAGATAGAATCAATCCATTGTTTTAAGTCATGGTGAGTACTTATGTTTTACCTGTGGTGTTTTAGATATTAATGTATACCCATCCATGATGTGTCCCTATATATTAGGAAAATGGGACTTGTAATTTAAACTTATAAATATTTGTAGTTAATTTTAGTTAGTGGATGATTTTATTTTCTTCTTTGTTAAATTAGATGTTGGATTGAGATGTTATGAAGATAATCAAATCTCTGTCTTTATATTGGAGAAGTTTTCATGACACAATCTTATTCTGTCATATTATAAGTTTTACATTGTGTAAAAATTGAAATAAATTATAATTTATAAACACTTTTTATTGAACCTATCAAAATGTTTTATAAAGAATAAAATTATAAAGGCTTATGAGAATAGAAACAAATAATAAGTAAACATTATTTTAGATGTGGTGAGCCTTACAACATTGGAATAAAAAAATTAATGTTAATACACTAAATACTAGAAACGTATAATGTGCACAAAACTTTATAATGCTTTGAAAAAAAATTGCATCATATTTTGTTGGAGTAGCTATCATATGTCATGTAAGCCACATTTTAATGGACCAAAATATATTATAATTCTTATAGAAATCTTCTCCGCAACCACCACAATAATGGACTAGCTAGGGAAATTAATAAAGAGTAAGCTATATATATATATATATATATATATATATTTGTTCATATATACTCTAAATCTTTGATGTAATTATCTGTTCAAAATAGTAGTATAGCGGAAATGAATAATAACATATTAGGTCAAGCTTTCATATGATGTGATTAAATAAACTAATGTGCCAATCTGATGTAGTACATGGACGTTTTATATATAATTTAATCATTCAGACGAACAGAAAAGAAGATATTTTCCTCAACCATAATATTGTCTTCTAATGTTTTAATCCCAAGTAATAGCGCTTCCTTTGAATGTTCTTAACATTTTATTTAGGTGAAAAATTTTGTATTAAGTGCAATGCCAAACACATTAAAACAAAGGAAAGTTAATCATCTTGAAACTGTCGCTTTCGTGGGGCTGATTAATTGGAAGAGAATTAAAATGAGAGGAGACTAAATCACTATGACCTCAGCTTAAGGATTCGCTGATTTGTTTGGTATATTCTTCTTTAATTTTTTTCCCATTCTTTTAAACAAGGGTTTTGATCTAGTGCAAATATCCAATAAAGTAACTCAATATTTTAATTAAAAAAGACTTAAATAGTTTTTAATTCTTAAAATTTTGTTATTTTTTGTTCTTATAATTTTTATTTTATTTTTATTTTTATAAATTATATTTATTTTATTTTATTATCCTTATAACGTACACATGCATCTAATCTCTGAACAACTTTTTTATTATTATAGATATAGAATATAAGATGAAAAGTAATTATCTAAAATGTCATAAGAATAAAAATTAAATAAATAATTTATTAGAACTAAAAACAAAAAAAAATATATTAAATTATAAGGACTAAAAATATATTTATCAAAGTGAAAAAAGAAGAAGCAAATTACTATAAATTTTTAATTGAAAATAAAATTAATTTACATAATTATATGTTCAACACCAGTTCAAAAGTGGAGAATATTCACAGCAAAATCTAGAATTTTTGGCGATCCTCTACAAACCAATTTTTGGTTTTGTCACTTGAAACTCATTAGGCTAATTACTTAATTATAAGACTCTTATTGAGCTAAAATATTGTTTCAAACGTGACGATGTGTGAGAACTAAGAAGTGCCTATAAGTCGAATCTCTTGATTTACAATGTCACTTATTGACGGATTGCAATCATGATCATCCAATATTTTGAGCCTATAAGCTAGAGTTCTCTGATGCATTTTGAGGACCATGTTTGAATGAGGCAAAGTGTTGAATTGAGGTTGGATAATGGAAAATTTGGCGTCGTACGTACGTGACACTGGATCAACATATTCGAACCTAGCTAGCAAGAACCCAGAACATCATATTCAACAATTTAATATAAATAATAATGTATCAATAACTAAAAGATGTTAACATACCGTATTCTTGACAAACACAAAAAATTATATATCGTATTTTATAAATTGATGAAAGGATATATAATCAAAATCAACAAAGACAAAGGATATACTACTAATAAAAGGTTATATAATGAGTAATAATATATATATAGTCAATTTCATTTCTAGATATCTACGATTCTCTTATGGGTTTAAATTTATGTAATATGCTGATATCCTTGTTATATATAAGCATTTTAATAAATTGAATAGTAGGTGTTTGATGTTGATATATGTTTCTGATTATTTCATAAGCATGAATCAAATGGACACACACACACACACACATATATATATATATATATAGTATTCGGTTATCTAAAGTATTTGGGATCATGCGCTCGAGATTACAAAATGCCTCTGGGTAATGTACATATTACAAATGTTTATTAACTGTTCTCTACCCCATTCTCCCTAAATATTCTGCATCATATAATTTTCTTATAAAAATTAACAATTAATTCAATACTTTTCGGACTTTATCTACTTTCATGTCTTAAAATGATTTTTTTTATAACATTCACCTAATAAGCCCAAGAAATAAATCATCTGGTTGAGAATTTACAAAACGAGCGAAAATAAAAACTTAGATCCATGCAGTACTATGTTTTTCGAGTTATTTTTTCAATTAAAATTGGAACTTTATCCTGGTAGTTTTTGTAATTACTAAAAATTTACATTAAAGATCAATATAAGTTGCTGAAGTGAAACTCTAATTTTAATTAAAATAAATGGTTCTAAAACACCTAAAAATCTAATTCTATTTTTTTAAAACAATATATAAGTACACCGATCAAGATAAACACATTCATATACTATATGGTTATTATAATTTATAATTTAACGAAATTGATATAGGATAGGATAAGCGAAGAATTCAAGTACTATACAGTGTTACTGCGATATTCAGATTTCTTAAAAGTAGTTATTTATTACTGCCACCGACAATTTAGACTACTTGGTTATTACCTTTTTAGAATAATAATACCCAATCACCTTGACCATTATTATTTTCAAGCTATAAATAAATAAACTGAAGTCATCATGTTCCAATTTTCAAACAGTGTTAAGAAACAAGTGGATGGATACTGGATATTGAATGTGAGGTGAAAATGCAATAAATGTGAAGGATCTCAAGTTTCTGGTTACGAACTCTAGAATGAGAAGATAGATAGATAGGATTGCTTCGAAGGGTTTCATGTTCTAAATTAAAGCATGAGAATTAATGTAATGTCAGGAAAAAAATAGCTAAGTAATTTTCTTAAAATTTGTAAAATGCATTGCATGCATATATTTATGGTTTTTTATATAAAAGTTTTATCTCTTTTTATTTTACAGTAAAAATAATAGTAAGATGTGACAAAAAAGTAAAAAAGAAAAAAAGAAAAAAAAGAGTATACATATATCGCAGCAAGACCATAAAAGGTGAGTTAGAAATTAATTGAAAACTGCAAAACAGTTATAAAAAGAATTACACTTATAATGAATTCGCGTTATAATTTTTTTTGTTTGTTTTAATTTGTGTTATAATTTATCTAGTACCAAAGAATATTTTTCCTTTTATTTTTAGATAAATTCTTATTGAATCTGAATTCTTTCTTATATTGCATATTAATATATTAAATAACACAAATATTTGAGTTTGATGAACCCTTTAATCATCATTGCAATTCAGATCGAGTTGGGAAAAAGAAACAAATTCAAAATAAGAAAATAAATAGAATTGAATTAAACAAATTAAATTTAAGTAACAATTTTCTTTGCTCAACTTAATTATATAAACCGAATTAAAACCAAAACAAGACAAATCGAGTTGTGGACTTGTGGGTTCCAGGCCTGCATAATAACATTTGGTTTTATATATCTTCTTTTGTGATGAGGATGGTTTTGTGACAAGAAATATGCATTCTAAATAATTATATATATATATATATATAGAGAGAGAGAGAGAGATAGAAAGAGAGAGAGAGAGAGAGAACACATATTATTTATTAAAATGCTTTTGGAAATCATTACTTATAAGGAAATATTAACACGGCATTTTTAACGTATTATTATTAATTTATTCTTAAAAAAACATATTATTAGTAGTTAAAATTTATTAAAAGTTACATATATTCATATATGTGAGATTTACTAAATAATTACAAAAAATAATTTACATAATTTTTAAAATTTCAATAAATTCTAGAAATGTATTAGAAATCTCCATAGCACTGATTACTTGAACATTTTAGTAATATATAAACATTAATTTGACATTTTTTTTCTTTATCACTTTCTTTTTATTATATCATTTCATGTTTCGCATCTATTATTCTTTTTATTCTTTAATTTTCTATTTTTCTCTCTACACTCGCATTAGAGTCCTTACAAAATATAATTCTTATCGATCTCCATGTGTATCCCCCATATTTAGCACCAAGTGGATGAGTGTTAGGTACAAATTAAACCCCTCTACAGTGTATTATGTCTCATGAGTTGGCATCAAATGCCTGAGATATACATAATTGACCATAAAATTCATGAAAAAGAAAAAGGTTAACAAGTCCACTGTCATCCAGTTTAAGGTGCAGAAAAAGTGAATGTACCATTTGCAGAGAATCCCACATTCTTTTTTTCTCTATATCATTTTACAGCACGAGCAGGCTTCTAAACAAACAAAACCAAATACTTAGGGTCTTAATTCCAACAAATAGTGCATAAAAATTAAGAATAAAGTAACGGCTAGAATAAAACTTTGGTCCCTCATATGAGATTTTGGTTTTAGTCTGCTGATTCTCAAAATTTAAAAGGTTTTACCTTAGTTCCTTAAATCATCGGTTAGACTAAATTTAGGTTATTCTCTTAGTTTTTTACGCTAACGACATTAATTTTAATTGTCGTGATATTATTGCCATGTGTCACCAAATTTATTAAATTAATGTGATAAACTAATTCAAGAATAATCAACTTAATACTCAAATTAGGAAATTAAAATGATGAAACTTTTCAAATAAGGGACTGAAATTCTATTTTCAAGAGTCATACGATTTTTTCCTGTACATATATCATGAGCAACCTTCGAAACAAACACAGCCAAATACTTGGCTCTTCCAACAAACAGTGCATATATCACACGCACGATTTTTCCTTGTGCATATAACATTAGAAGATTAATGTCAAGTCCTTTCACTCTGACATGAGAGCATGGGATAAGTTTCCTTTTCAATGCGCACGATTGGTAGTGATTGCAAACTTTTTAATTAACGTGTATAAGATAAGGTTTTTCTTAGTATGACTTTGATATCAAACAAGGTGTGAACACAGTTGTAACATAACGTTGAAAGTAAAACTTAGATTAGGTATGTGAAGCTCGAAATCTAACTAGAACATAAGGTTTTGTTTGAAAGTTAGGAGGGAAAGAAAAGGAAAGAGATGAGAAGGAAAGAAAAGGGAGGAAAAGGAAGAAAGTTTATTCCTTTTTGTTTGGAAGTTAAAAATTTATTAAGGAAAAAAAATGGAGAGTTAATAAGATATTTTTACAATTTTGCCTTTATTTCAAAAATTAATATACTCTATATTTTACAAATAAAACATAATTTTGAATTAAAAAAATTATATAATTTTAGCATTTAAAATTAATTCTCCATTTAAAATTATTTTCTCTCTAAAAATTATTTTTCTTACTCTAAAATTCTCTACGTCACATTATATTTGAATTAAAATTATAAAAAATTAATACATTCTATATTTTACAAATAAAACTTAATTTTAAATTAAAAAATTATATAATTTTCATATTTAAAATTAATTCTCCATTTAAAATTATTTTCTCTCTGAAAATTATTTTTCTTACTCTAAAATTCTCTATGTCACATTATATTTGAATTAAAATTATAAATCATATATATATAAGTAAATCACTTATATCAAAATAATGTAATTGGAAACAATAAAAAAAATAATTTATATAGAAAATTCTAATATCATCAAATAAAATTGTACATTCACTCTATTACTATGTGATTACAAATTATATGACAAAATTCATTAACGTGCTATAACCAAATTAAAAAAAAAAAAAAAAACTGCAGCACAAACAAAGGAGATGCATAACAGAAATGTTATCTACATAATTTTAAAATTATAATATATTGAACATACAGCATGCCAAAGTAGTTAAATATATTAAATAAGTTTCAAATTTAGTGTCATCAATTATTAAGAACTATATTAGTAACATAGCAGACATGCCTGTCTATTTTTTGTTACCCCTATACAAACAGAAAAGACTGAAAGCAGAAAAACAAGACAGGACCACCATACTAAGGCTAACTACAAAAGCACTAGCTATCCCTTCTCCCACTTGGTTGCAAAATTTCCCATACATGTTGCATATCTTCATCCACTGTAATTATGGCTGGCCCAGCTTTGCAAACATAGTTGATTGTCATGCAGCCACTATTATATATGCCATTACCTGCACAAATAGAAGTGTTATTACTGTTTCACTGGGATTGATCTATTAAAAAAAATTAAAATGAATATAGATAAAAACCTTTGTTCAATAAAGGCCTATACCTCGAGGGACCAACAGGACCAAGCACCATCTCAAGTAGCAACTGCTTGCGTTTGTCTAGAGGACAACCAATCACTGCTCTAATCCTCTTAGGATTATCAAGAAGAAAAAGATATGCACGAGTAAATACTTGTCTCTCAATCTTCAAATTCTCCAAAAGTTTCGAAATTTCAGCTTCAGGAATTGGCAGTTTTTGCTTAACTTTCTCATAAACAACATTACCCTCTCTAAGAGCTCTAGCAATATCATGAAGTGCCAATTTTATCCCTTCAACTTCTTCATCCTTTAACCTTCTAGCCTTTTTAGATTTAACCTCTTGACTGTGAATTTCTTGTACTTCAGGTGACGTGACTTCATTTTCATTGCCAACCTCTTGAGCAATCTCAAAGGTCACCTTAATTGTTTCTGTGGACTCAGATTCTCCAGTCAATGACCTTTTGTTTCTAATGTCTTTTGCAGTCTCAGAATGTTGTCCAGTAGCTCTATCTCCTCCACACACGATCATTAACTTGTCATAATTATGGATAGGCTTTCCCATCCACTCTTTTGCTTCAGGCTTAGCCTATAAAATAATAATTATTGAACAAATAAATTATGCCAACAGTCACAACCCACCAAGTTTATTTACCAGACATACATAACACACAAATAATAACAACATTTGATCTCAATTTTATATACCCACTGCAAGAAAAGTTCATAATATACCTCAATTAACTTTTGCCAAACTTCAGGCTCAGCACACCATTGTTTTGTAATTAGGTCCCAAGCAAATCCACTCAAGCCATTCTTGAACAAGTCAAAACACTTGGAAAAATGCCTCTTTATCAATTTCCAACGACTCTTCACCTTTTCTTTCTCAAAAGGGCGTCCAAATTTTTGTTGCAACTCCTTTATGATGGCTTCATAAGCTTGGGAAGTAAAGGAGCCACCAACTTTCTTTCCATCATTTTATTGATACAAGAAAGCATCAACAAGAACATCATCCATCTCTTGTGTCCATGTCTCACGCTTATTCTCCGACTCAGACATGATTCCTATTGTAAGTCATATATATATATATATATATATATATTGACATCAATTATATTTTTTTCAGAATAAACAGAAGAAGACTTGATGCACATAAGCTAGCTAAATAATAACATAAACCCAAAATCACATAGCAAATCAAATTAAAGAACTACATGTATTCCAAAATCAAGAGCACTAAACCACCAACATGCATATAATTCATTAAGAAGTCAAAAAATACATAATAATTTCAAACATAAGAAATAAACAAATCATTATCTATAAGCTCTCCACATAGCATCTGCTATAGAATTTCTCAAATTTTCTCCTAAACGAGTATGTTCTTCATCCTCATCCTCATCTATGTGGTCATCTCCATATTGTTCAGATACGCTTTGGTTGGCAATATCTTCATCCACCTCAGCAACCAACTCTTCGTCTGGGTCTGTAATCACCAAATAATTGTGTAAAATGCAACATGCTATGATAATCTTGTTTTGTGTCTTGATTCCATAAGTTGGTTCTGTGCCACTACCAATAATAGGAAACCTTTTTTTCAGAACTCCAAAGGCCCTTTCAACAACATTACGCAAGGATGAATGACGATGGTTAGATAATTCTTGAGGCGTTCAAGGTGGATTTCTTGAGGAAAATTCTTTCAATTGATAGCGTGTTGATCTATAAGGTGTGATCAGCCCCTTTCTCAACATGAATCCAGCATCAAGAACATAATATTTACCTATTAAAAAAATATTGCTAAGATATATCTAATGAAACAAGAGGAACTTTAAAAACAAAAAATCCAATAATTACCTCTAGGTATTCTAAGATAATCTGTTCTATGGAATGCATCTTTTAATATCCTTGAATCAGAAGCAGTGCCCTCCCATCCAGGCAGAACATAAGTAAATCTTAGGTCAAATGAACACACAACCAAAACATTTTGTGTTGGAAAATCTTTTCTATCACGATATTTTGAGGCTTCATTCAATGGCACTTTGACACGAACATGTGTACAATCAATTGCCCCAACACAATCCTAGCATTATTATTATATCATCAATATATTTTTAACTATACATGTTTTTAAAATCAAAATATGAAAACAATTTTTTTACCTTAAAAAATGGGTTAAACTGATTACTTCCAAGAATTTCTATAGGAATGTATGACCCATCTGGTTGTTTGAGATATTTGTCTTCTAACTCCACTATTGATCGAAGCACACGATGAAAATGCCGACTAGTGGTCTCACCAGAGCGTCGAAACCAGAATTGAACCTCACGATTTCTAACATTATGTGTTAGAATATAGAGGGTTTTTGCAACTTGTTCCTCTATACTTACCCGTTGGGTTGATTGGAGGCCA
>PYAF01005831.1:204401-221822 GCA_007407185.1 Glycine tomentella | reverse complement strand
TTGTTGCTAGAACGGTAAGGCAGATTGAAACCACAAAGGACTATATTCGGTTGGTGGGATTGTCTGCTACTCTCCCTAATTATGAAGATGTTGCATTGTTTTTGCGTGTTGATCTGAAGAAGGGGTTGTTTTATTTTGATAATAGTTATAGACCTGTTCCTCTTTCTCAACAGTATGTTGGAATCACAGTGAAGAAGCCGCTTCAGAGGTTTCAGTTGATGAATGATATCTGTTATGAGAAAGTTATGGCCGTGGCTGGAAAACATCAGGTTCTTATCTTTGTACATTCAAGGAAAGAAACTGCCAAAACTGCTAGAGCTATCAGAGATGCTGCACTTGCAAATGATACTCTTGGTAGATTTCTTAAAGAAGACAGTGCAAGTCGTGAGATTCTTCATACTCATACTGATCTTGTCAAGAGCAATGATCTTAAAGATCTTCTGCCATATGGTTTTGCTATTCATCATGCTGGGATGACCAGGACAGATCGCCAGCTTGTTGAGGATCTCTTTGCTGATGGACATGTGCAAGTATTGGTTTCTACTGCGACCCTTGCTTGGGGTGTGAATCTACCTGCTCATACAGTTATAATTAAAGGGACACAGATTTATAATCCCGAAAAGGGGGCCTGGACTGAATTAAGTCCTCTTGATGTGATGCAGATGCTTGGTCGTGCTGGAAGACCCCAATATGACTCATATGGTGAGGGAATAATTGTTACTGGCCATAGTGAGTTGCAATATTATCTCTCTCTTATGAACCAACAACTTCCTATTGAAAGTCAGTTTGTGTCCAAGCTGGCTGATCAGCTGAATGCAGAAATTGTTCTTGGTACTGTACAAAACGCTAGGGAGGCCTGTAATTGGATTGGATACACCTACTTGTATGTCCGTATGTTGAGGAATCCTTCATTATATGGTATAGCACCCGATGTCCTAACAAGAGATATAACATTGGAAGAGAGGAGGGCTGATTTGGTAAGCATCTCAACACTCCAATTTATCACTATATAATTACCTGGACTAAAGCAGATGTGTTTGTAGTTATTTGATTTATTTATTAGGTGTTTTTCTTCCTTTTTTATTTTTATTTTTTTGGCAATCTTCATCAGGTGTTAAAAGATGTTTGTGCTTATGATTTACGTAGAATTGCATGAGAAGGGAACCAAATCTTCATTGGCTGTGAAAATTACTCATTCTAGTTAGAGATAGGTTCTTGGTCTTTTTGGTAGTTTGATTTTTCTACTCATTCTAGTTAGAGATAGGTTCTTGGTCTTTTTGGTAGTTTGATTTTTCTCCTTCAATTTTTTTCTTGAATGAATTTCAAATGATATTCGATATTGAAATTTTTTTTTTGCCTGTTCATACTGTATTTTTTTATTTATTGGCTGATTTTGATCTTTATATCTTGCTGAAAATTTTGCAGATTCATACGGCTGCAACCATCTTGGATAGAAATAATTTGGTGAAGTATGATAGGAAGAGTGGATATTTTCAGGTCACTGACTTGGGTCGTATTGCCAGCTACTACTACATAACACATGGATCCATATCCACATATAACGAGCATTTGAAGCCTACAATGGGGGACATAGAGCTTTGTCGATTATTCTCTTTGAGTGAAGAATTCAAGTATGTAACAGTAAGGCAAGATGAGAAGATGGAGCTAGCAAAGCTTTTGGACCGTGTTCCCATCCCCATCAAGGAAAGTCTGGAAGAGCCTAGTGCCAAGATCAATGTTTTGTTGCAAGCATACATTTCACAATTAAAGCTTGAAGGACTCTCGCTGACTTCTGATATGGTCTTTATAACTCAGGTTAGACTTCATTTATTCCCTTTGTTGAGTGATTAACTTTGGAAATGGTGGCTGTCTTATGTCTTGTTGCTGATTTTTTGTATTTTCTCTCTCTTTATTTCAGAGTGCTGGACGTCTTTTGCGAGCTCTTTTTGAGATTGTCTTGAAACGTGGCTGGGCGCAGTTGGCTGAGAAGGCTTTGAACTTATGCAAAATGGTGACCAAGAGGATGTGGAGTGTCCAGACACCTCTTCGTCAGTTCAATGGAATTCCAAGTGATTTATTAACGAAGTTGGAGAAGAAAGATTTGGCTTGGGAAAGGTATTATGACCTATCATCACAAGAGATAGGTGAACTCATTCGTGCACCAAAGATGGGAAGGACTCTTCATAAGTTTATCCACCAGTTTCCTAAATTGAACCTTGCAGCACATGTGCAGCCAATTACTCGCACAGTTTTGAGGGTTGAGCTGACGATAACTCCAGACTTTGCATGGGATGACAGAATTCATGGATATGTTGAACCTTTTTGGGTGATTGTTGAGGATAATGATGGAGAATATATTCTTCACCATGAATATTTTATGCTGAAAAAGCAGTATATTGATGAGGATCACACCCTGAATTTCACAGTGCCAATATATGAGCCTCTTCCTCCTCAGTACTTTATTCGTGTTGTTTCAGATAGATGGCTTGGATCACAAACTGTTTTACCCGTTTCTTTCAGGCATTTAATCTTACCTGAAAAGTACCCTCCACCAACTGAACTACTGGATCTGCAACCACTTCCTGTGACTGCCTTGCGAAATTCATCATATGAATCTCTTTATAAGGATTTTAAGCATTTTAATCCTGTTCAGACACAAGTCTTCACAGTTCTGTATAATTCTGATGACAATGTCTTAGTTGCTGCTCCAACGGGGAGTGGTAAGACTATATGTGCAGAATTTGCTATTTTGAGGAATCATCAAAAAGGGCCTGATAGTGTCATGCGTGTAGTTTATGTTGCCCCCGTTGAAGCTCTTGCCAAGGAGCGGTATCGTGATTGGGAGAGGAAATTTGGAGGTGGTCTTAAATTGAGGGTGGTTGAATTGACTGGAGAAACTGCGACCGACTTGAAACTGCTTGAGAAAGGTCAGATTATTATTAGTACCCCTGAGAAATGGGATGCTTTATCTCGCCGCTGGAAACAGAGGAAACATGTTCAACAAGTTAGTCTTTTCATCATTGATGAGCTCCACTTGATTGGAGGTCAAGGAGGTCCTATTTTAGAGGTTGTAGTCTCCAGGATGAGATATATTGCTAGTCAGGTTGAGAACAAGAGTCGTATTGTGGCTTTGTCTACCTCACTTGCGAATGCAAAAGATCTGGGAGAATGGATTGGAGCTACCTCTCATGGCCTTTTCAATTTTCCCCCTGGTGTTCGTCCTGTGCCTTTGGAAATTCACATTCAGGGCATAGATATTGCTAATTTTGAGGCAAGGATGCAGGCAATGACTAAGCCAACTTACACTGCAATTGTTCAACATGCCAAGAATGGAAAACCTGCTCTCATATTTGTACCTACAAGGAAGCATGTCCGACTTACAGCTGTGGATATGATTACATACTCAGGTGCAGACAGTGGGGAGAAGCCATTTTTATTGCGGTCAGCCGAAGAGCTTGAACCTTTTCTTGACAAGATTACTGACGAAATGTTGAAAGTTACTTTACGGGAAGGAGTTGGATACTTGCATGAGGGCTTGAACAGTCTTGATCATGACATTGTGACTCAGCTATTTGAAGCTGGCTGGATTCAAGTCTGTGTTTTAAACAGTTCCATGTGTTGGGGAGTGACTTTATCGGCTCATTTGGTAGTTGTGATGGGCACACAATACTATGATGGGCGGGAGAATGCACAGACAGATTACCCCGTTACTGATCTTCTGCAGATGATGGGTCATGCCAGCCGTCCTTTGGTAGACAACTCTGGAAAATGTGTCATCTTGTGCCATGCTCCTCGTAAGGAGTACTACAAGAAGTTTTTATATGAAGCTTTCCCGGTTGAAAGCCATCTTCACCACTTCTTGCATGATAACTTGAATGCTGAAATTGTTGCTGGAATTATTGAGAACAAGCAAGATGCTGTAGATTATCTTACATGGACATTCATGTACAGGCGGCTCACGCAGAATCCCAATTATTACAACTTGCAAGGAGTTAGTCACAGACATCTTTCTGATCACCTCTCAGAGATGGTTGAAAATACTTTGAGTGATTTAGAAGCGGGCAAGTGCATTACAATTGAGGATGATATGGAGCTTGCTCCTCTCAATCTTGGAATGATTGCATCCTATTATTACATCAGTTACACAACAATTGAAAGGTTTTCATCATCTGTGACTTCAAAAACTAAAATGAAGGGTCTTTTGGAGATTCTGTCTTCAGCTTCAGAGTATGCTCAGCTTCCAATACGACCTGGAGAGGAAGAGGTCGTTCGTAAGTTAATTTATCACCAGAGGTTTTCCTTTGAAAACCCCAAGGTTACAGATCCGCATGTTAAGGCTAATGCTTTGCTTCAGGCCCATTTCTCTAGGCAATTTGTTGGTGGGAATCTTGCATTGGATCAGAAGGAGGTGCTTCTTTCTGCAAATAGACTGCTGCAGGCAATGGTAGATGTGATATCAAGCAATGGTTGGCTGAGCCTGGCCTTACTTGCTATGGAAGTCAGTCAAATGGTGACACAGGGAATGTGGGAACGCGACTCCATGCTGCTTCAACTTCCTCATTTCACAAAGGATCTGGCTAAGAAATGCCAGGAGAACCCAGGGAAGAGTATAGAAACTGTATTTGATTTATTAGAGATGGAGGATGAGGAGAGGCAAAAATTGTTGGGCATGTCAGATTCGCAGTTGTTGGATATTGCCCGATTTTGTAACCGATTCCCTAATATTGATTTGTCATATGAGGTGCTGGACAGTGACAATGTGCGGGCTGGGGAGGTTGTCACTGTGCTGGTCACTCTTGAGCGGGATTTTGAGGGAAGGACAGAAGTAGGACCTGTTGATGCTCCCAGGTATCCAAAAGCCAAGGAGGAAGGGTGGTGGCTCATTGTTGGTGATACCAAAACCAATCTGTTGCTTGCCATCAAACGGGTTTCCCTGCAGCGGAAGTTAAAAGCCAAACTGGAATTTGATGCTCCTGCTGATGCTGGAAGGAAATCGTATTCACTTTATTTCATGTGTGATTCATACCTGGGTTGTGATCAGGAGTATGGTTTCACTGTTGATGTTAATGCTGATGGCGGTGATGAAGATAGTGGCAGAGAATGAGAAGGTATCATCTGGACCACTGAAACATGATTTGCTTGGCAAATATACTTTGGACATTAATTAGCTTATTTTATTTGTAAGTTAGGGATTTTGGGAGCATATAATGGAAAGTTGAGTCAGTTTATTCTGTTGACATCTACGTAATTTAAATCAATTTCTGGTGACAGCTTGATGTGTCATGTTACGTGAGAAATCATAATTTCTAATGCAGTATCCCCTTCATACAACATTGTTAATAGGCTGAACATATCTGTTTGTACATCTTTGATTTCACTATTAAACTCTCACAGCCACTATAAAAAAGGCAAAAGGATTCAACGTTTGCTCTTAAAATATCCATTGGGTTATGACAACTTTTTGTGACATCTAACACGTACAGCCAAGAATGCCTGACAACTTTTTTTGACATCTAACACGTACGGCCAAGAATGCCTCTCTTACCATGATAATTGCTTGAACTTTTGTTGGATGCCAGAAGATCCTAGTAAATTTGATATATATTTTCATTCACAATCATGCCTATATATATTACTGAAGTTAAACCTGGGGCAGGGGTACTCAGATTTCCCTTGCATGTTCTTTTCTTTAATCATCGCTCTGCATTTATAAAGCGAAAGTACTATTCCCATCCCTCCTTGCCAAAGTGTGATTTTAGGACTCAACTCTCTTGATGCCTGTTATTTGACAAACTACCTTGTGTTTTGTAGGTTTTTCAGTTTCATGAAGCTTCGAATGCGAAGGACAGTATTGTAGCACTGAAGATTATATCTTATTCTGGTATATACACCATACTTCATCCATATGTACGATGTACCTGTTCCTTTGTAGTAATTATTACATGCTAACAATTGATAATTGTGGCAAGCAAAGGAAGAGATAATTGCAGCAGTAGGAAGTAACCCCTGTAGCTGGAGGCTCACTATTTACAGCATTAGGAAGTGGATAGGTTGCTTATTGAAGACGCTGGAGCCCTTTTATGATTTTGCTTCGGAATGAACAGTAAATTGTGTCAGCGAAAGACGAAAGCAGAGTTTACTCTTTGGCACCATATTGTGGATGTTGGAGAACTAACTATAATATCTTAATGCTTGTTGTACGGCAGATTGTATAGATGTTTGTATTGTTTTTCGGTTATCTAAGTTAATTGTTCCCTCATAATCAGTTGCTACTGACATTTCTTCTCGACATAGAAGTAACATGCACTAGCTCTTTTTGAGAAGGATCTTGCTGAGGATGTATTTTGGAATCTTTATTGGTAACTTCCATGTACTAGACGATTCCTTGAAGTTAGCCATAAAAATCAACTATTTTTTCTTTCCTTTGAACTAAAGCGGTTTGATTATTGACGCAGAGGTTTAAGCTTTTATTTTGATAAAAATTGAGTGAAATGAAACCAAAAGCCATCTTCCGTTAAACAGAGTAAAATGAAATTTTAAATAACACTATGACATGTAATCAATTTCTTGTGCATTGTGCTATTATAGTTGAACAACTGAAAGCTGCAACTTTGAAGTGTTTGATTAGATTACAAAAGAGAATTATATTGTTGGTCATAAATATATAGTTTTTGAGGGTACATAGTTTTTTAGGATGAATCCTGATAAAATGATTAAGTTATGTTTTGGTGATTTGTTGGTTATGGATTTGAATTCGGAAATAATTTTTTTATCTAATTATTTAATTATCTCTTTTCTATTTTTATTTACTCTATTTTTCTCACAAACAACCAAACAAAGCATAAATATATATATGTTTAATCTTGTGATCTTCCGTTACACACTTCGAGCACCAAATATAAGAGTAACTACTTGCTGGATTCATGTTAAACGAAGTTTCAATATGTTAACAAACATATACTAATAAAAGATTAATAATCTTAATAGATCACATCTCAATAACAATGAAAGATTCTTGGAATAAGTTTTTCTATTTTCAAAGATCATATTAATCACGAGTAAATATTCATAGTATAATTTTTTTTTTTACAATATTCAATAAAAAATTTGTATTAAGTTTGATGATATTTTCAATAATTATTTTTAAAATTACAGCAACCATAATTTCTCTTTAGTTGATAGTATAAAAAATTGAATTCATTAATTACATCTATCTAATTTAAAAAATAATTAAAATATGTAAATTATATAAAAATACATTATTATTAATCACAATTTTCATGTATAATAAAATTATTAATTTTTGTAAGAATTATTCCAAAAATCATACTATCAAATAATTTTAACTAGTTAAATTTTGCAAAAAAAATAATTATGTTGTCAATAAATTAAATTTAGAAATTGTTTGATTTAAAATTATGTTTCATTTTCTATTTAACTTTTTGTTACAAAAATAAAGTTTATATTTTCTATCATTTTTATTTTCACCTCCTTCATTTTCTTCAACCAAATAACCCACAAACCATCTAAAGAACCTGGTTACAAAAATTATTAACTATCTAGTTGTGGGTGTTATTCTTGTAAACACCATTAAAAGTACATGGATAGAACCATAGAAGATTATAAGGTATTAAGAAGATAAGAATTTTCTTTGCTAATGATCCAAGTGCATTTACTAGTCTAAGCTACCTACCCTACCACCATGACCATTGCCAACGTTAAAATTACTTTCTATGCCTTCCTTTTTCTCTATTACGGTATGTTTCAGAATCTATTAACAAAACCATGAGTAGCGCCGCCTTTAAGGTTGGTGTGTTGGGGAGTGGAAGTAAGCACTTCATCTGTGTGATCTTATTTTAATTTCAATTTTAGGATTTTATTGAAGTAATTTTGTTTAATATTAATTAATGAATGGTGGCAGTTTCAGGAGCCGTGTGTGCTTTAACTCTTGCCAGAAATGGGGTTTCTGTTACTCTCTTTGAGTCAGCTAGAGGCCCTGGTGGACGCATGTCCCAAAGAAGGTTCTTTTTATTTATTTATTAATTTTTTGGGTTCTCCCACCATTTATTTTAATGGAGTTTTGTGGAATTGTTTTTCTTTAAAAAAAAAACTGATTGAAAAATGTTAATTGTTAATTGTTAGGAAGTGAATTCTTGAACCCTACAACCTTTCCTTCTCTCAGCTTATCTTTTTACCATCAAGTCAACCTATAACTCTTAGGGTTACGTGGAATTGTTGTTTTAACAATTGGGAATATCATTGTTGAAGATGCTCAATCACTTTCCAATGCCATCCCATTGCAATCAGGACAAACCAACCACTCCCATAAATCCTTCATAAGCCTGATTTGCAAAAACTTTTTGCACTCTCACTATTGTTTCATGCACTTTCCATAATTGCATTACAAAATGGACTTTCCGGAAAATAATGAGAAGTGCAGAAAGCAATAGCCTGATAGCTATCATAGCTTGATGGATTGAACTTTGAGAATTTAGGATCCTCTATGACAAGGAGTAAAGGGACAAGCCCTTTTAGGTTTTGTTGCCGAACTAACATGTAATCCAAACCAAGTCAATCAAAAGACATGGATGGATTTGAAAATGTCAAAGGAAGTAGAGCTAGGATCATCTTAGAGAATGGAGAAGAAGTCACCATAGAGTATTTGCTCAAGTTTGACTTTTTGAAACTCTTAGCTCCAAGCATTGCACAGTTTGACTCTCTGAATCTAGATATTTACTGCCTCTCCTCATTGATACCAAAGCGCAGCAAGCCTCAAAGCAGAATATGTGCTACCGAGGGTTACATGAGTACATCCAAGTAATAAAATTCAAAATAAGTTTTTATTTTTGTCATCTTAATCTTTAAATTTAGTTAGTTATTGTTATTTTAGTTTTTAAGTCATGTGAGTTTTTAAATTCTACACTATAGTGAGTCACATATTAAATTTTCAAGATATTTTTAAATTCTGGACTAATATGTATTTACTACACATCAATTTTTTTTATACTAACAAAATTATTTATTGTCATGCTAGCAACTGTGTTTTTTTTTTTTTTTTATATTGTATTGTTTATGTATTCAGCCTATGATTGAATGAAATAATGCGATCATCTTTCCTTAAAAAAACAAAATTATTTATTAATATTGATAGTATAACCTTACAAATTAAAATTTATATTAATAATTTAATTTCTATTAAAAAAATGTTATGTTAACGGAAGCTAAGGCAATAACTAACCATTATAACTTTTTATTTTATATTATTTCTCTTAATTGAGAATTTATTTCGTCCATTATCTTTTTAACTGCAATTCTACTGTAGTTTTGAACTTAAAACACTTACATGTTGGAAAACCTCACTTTTTTTTTTCCACCAGAAAAAAAAAATAAAAATCCGTTGTATTTTTCGTGGAAGGAATATCCACGTTTCTTTCATCAAGATGGATGTTGAAGATTTTGTTTGCACATCCATATTCATAAACAACAGGTGAAAAATTGATCTCATTGAGATAATGTTTACATTATCATATCCTGCACTCTACCACAAATGCCATGCCACGTGTCACCAAAGCAATCACAAATCCGTGGCCACTATTATTATTATTATTATCATCATCAGAGGCACTTGTTTTTGTTTCCCATACCATTGAAGAAGCAGAAAGAGAAGCATTAGCAAAAAGCAAGAAGAAGTAGTCTCAGGTGAAATGGCCTCTTCAGTGATGGCATCTGTGGCCCTCAAGCCTGCCCCTTTCACTGTTGAGAAGTCCTCAGTTAGAGGCCTTCCCTCCCTCTCAAGGAACTCCTCTTCATTCAAACTTGTGGCCAGTGGTGGCAAGAAGATCAAGACTGACAAGCCTTATGGTTAGTGTGTGTGTGTATATATATATATATATATATATATATATATATATATAACATATGTATTTTAAAATAATTATAGTTATAACTTATTAAAGTACTTTTGAAACATCTAAATATGTAAGCAAAATTAGATGGTTAAGAACTTTTCTATTATAAAAATAAAAATTCTAATAATTAACATTTTTCGATTAAAAAACACACACACGTATGTATATGGGATTTGTGTACATACTTGTTTATCAGAAACCGTACTACGTTAGCAAGTTACATGATTGTCGGTATATTTTAAAATATTTTTAGTTATAACTTGCTATAGTATTTTTTATATAAAAAAACAAAGATGAAGTACGTTATATATATATATATATATATATATATATATATATATATATGGTGAATTGGGGGGTTGTGGTGGGTATGGATTACTCTTTCACTTGTTAATTTTTGTTGCTTTTATGTGATTTTTTGCAGGAATTAATGGTGGCATGGCTTTGAAGGAAGGAGTTGATGCATCTGGCAGGAAAGGAAAGGTTTGTGCCTCATTAAATCTTAGTACATAATTAACAATATGTTTTTTTTGAGTCAAGTAATATAGTCATTGATGAGAAAATCAACACTTCTTGTCCGTTCTGTCTTTCTCTGAGAGTGAGGGTAGTAGTTCAATACATTCATGATTTGTTATGTAAGTGCATAAATATATATCAATAAAATCATTAGTTTGAAATATTTCACACACATTAAGTTTGGTTTTCAGTTGAGAGCCTCCAACGTCTATTCAAAAAGGAAAACTGAAAAAAAGCTCTTGTTTGATTCAGTTGGATTCGACTGTAAACCGAGTTTTTCCTCAATTTTGTCTTGAAACTCAGTTTGAAATGGAAGAAAAGGAAGAGTTGTTTTCGCAAACTCGATCTACAAAATGAATTTCACTCTAATTAAGTTTGTAAATTTTAGTCCAAACATGTATTATACTTCATAAGAAAAGTTTTAACAATGTTATCTAATCACAAATCATCTTTTAAATTATTTTAAGATAATTATTTTAAAAGTTAATAATTTATATCGATTCATTACTCTTTGTCTATAATATAAAATCATTCACACATCTTTTAATGTTGAATTTCTAGAAGAGACAAATGATTTTTTTGGTACAAGAAGAGATAAATAATTTAAACCTTTGAGATTGTTGGCGGTATTTACTATATTATTCTTCTAATTAACTTCCAAACATCAATTCAGGGAAAGGGCGTTTACCAGTTTGTAGACAAATACGGTGCTAATGTCGATGGTTACAGGTAATAATAAGATCTATATTATTTAAAATTTATTAATTATTTTCATTCATTTGTGTATAAATTAACCTACTCAATCAAATTGAATTTGCCTGATTTATTATGCAGTCCTATCTACGACACCAAGGACTGGTCTCCAACCGGTGATGTCTACGCTGGCGGTAAGAAACTTTCAGTTTGTAAAAAATAGCATGCAAGTGAGAGATAAAGAGTATAGAGATAATTTTTAATATACTTGTAAAAGAAAATTCACTCATTACTCATTTGGAAAGCAACGTTTATTAACCGATATAAGTTATGAAAAATGAGAGGATCTAGCTCGATTGATTGAGTATGATTGCGTGAGTTGTTATAAATTTCATGTATTTTTCTTCAATTCTTACGGATAAAAAAATGTTATGAAGATTGATATATTTACTTTTTAGTTGTTCGTTGTAAAGAATCCTTGTGCTTAAAAGAGCATTTTCCCTATTCATTTGTAACTTTGTGTTTCAACTTTCAACACTTTTAGATGAGTAGTTTATCATAGTCAATTTTTCTAATGATTTGACTATGATTAGAATTTTTTCCCCACTATGAATAGCTTATCATAATAATAATAATATTTCTTATATATATGCAGGTACGACTGGCTTGGCTATCTGGGCTGTGACTCTACTTGGTCTTCTTGCTGGTGGTGCACTTCTTGTCTTCAACACAAGTGCTTTGGCGCAATAGACTTTGCAAATCGATGTTTTAAGCTACAACTTAGTTCATGTAACTATCTAAAAATGAAGAATTATTGATGAAGTACTTTGTGGATATGTTCCTTCTGTTCTATAAATGTGTGGATGTGAAAAATCTTTTTTTCGTTGTTGATCATGCTTCTTCATCAGAATCTCCAATTTGTTTCTCAATATGTGAATCTCGTGCATAGCTAGCTTGCATTTCTGGTGATTGGTAATAAGAAAATATTATACGCAGCAAGAATATAAAGCATAGTACTGTACCTATTGATCATTAGTCGAATGGTTTGAAAATGCTAACCATTTATGTTCTAACTATATTACATAGGATTTGTTATAAAAAAAACTATATTACATAGGACAACTTATGAATGCTGAGTAACCTGTGCTTATAATAGGTAGGTAGTGTTGAAAACATGTTATATTTTCATTGATGAATTGTTATACTTGTATTTTCATTACAAAAACAACATAAAAATTGCTTGAGTCTTTGTCCTTTTACAACGCAAGACCTTGATTTAAACATAGGTTATGTTTTTATTTAGCCCGCCACATTTTCTACGGGTGCAATTCTTTGGTGTTTTACTCCTAGGAACGTAAACTTTGAAATAAATCGTTCCACATGGTACCAGTTTTTTAAAATTTATTCTCAAGCATTATTGATTGATTGATAGGGAAATCGCGCCTCCTTGTCTTAATTTTCATTTTCACTAGTAAGGGTGTGTTATATTTTCATAGTCATGGCGTAAAATAATTGTATCATCCTACTACTAATTTCCACTCCCACACTACACAACCTCTCATCAATTATCTTTGGAATCTTAGCCTCCGCATTGCTTTGAAATTGGTCACTCGGTGTTTTAATGGAAAAATGGGTTTTCGTTTCATTTTGCTCAATCAACTTGATGCTTTGAATTCGAAGCCATAACTAATCCTTTGGCTTTCTATTCATTCATGACGATATTCACTTAAATTAAATTCAAATTTTGCTGATTGGACTGAAGGAATTATAAATGATGAACTTTACGCATGTAGGATAAATTGAGAACTATTTTAAAAATTATAAAAAAAAAATGCTAAATTTTAAAAATAGTGATTTCAATAATATATTTCAATGCACTAAATATTTTACTTCTGTTTTCAAGATAATCGTTAAAAAAAAACCTTGAAATAGTGAGCCTACGGAAAACTTTGAAAAAAACATTCCTAACCGAGAATAAATTCTAACAGAATCGATCTTACCTTAGAATAGCATCGCCAATAAACAATAATCAAACCAGATAAAAGGCAATAAGCGCAAACCAAAAGGAAAGAAAAAATGGTTGATTTTAAGACTAACTTCAAGGTATCGTCTAGTACATGGAAGTTACTTTACCAATAAAGATTCCAAAAAACATCCTCAGTAAGATCCTCGACAAGAGCTAGTGAGAATGTAGTTACTTTTATGTTTATACAGATTATAGAACACAAAACAAATGCTTAAGAAAAGACAGTAGCAACTGATATTAACTTTCGAGTTAAAACTTGGATAACCAAACATCAAAATAAACTTCTAATCAAGCTGTGCCAAACATGCATTCAGATTTTTATATCTAACACCCACGGGCCACAGGATGGGACCAAAGAGGAAGAAAAAACTCTGCTTTCGTCCTTCGATCAAACAGTTTACTGTTTCATTCCAAAGCAAAATCTAAGAAGGGCTCCAGCATCTGAATAAGCAAACTATCCACTTCCTAATACCAGCTACGATGTTTCAACCTTCAATAAGCAACCTACACTGTTACTACTTCACTTCCTACTGCTGCAATTTTGTCTTCCTTTGCCTGCCACAACTAACAACTATTAGCATGCAATTACCACTTAATTAACAAGTAAACCAAAGATACAAGGTTGGTTGTATGGTTTAAGAAGGAGGAAAAGGTTGTGGCTTCTAATCCTCCTATTAACAGAAAAACTAAAAAAAACTAAAAAAAATTAATATTTATCCATAAAAAAATACTAATATTTGTCGATAAAAAATTAAAAAATTAACAAGGAAATCGTACATATGGACGAAGTATGGTGTTATACTAGGTAATGTGTCAAATGCATAGACAACATGTCACATGTGGTAACTTGATGACTCCACCTCTCAAAAGCTTGCAGCTGTTCTTGGTAGTAATATCATAGCTTATATTTACCAATATACAGATTTTTTTTTAGAGTGCAAGGCTAACATTATCTAAGAATTAGAGCTGCACAACAATAAATAACAAATTAAAATTTGGCCTGAAATGGTGGGGTGTGCCATACCCAAGCTGTAGTGCAACTCTTAGGCGACACTAGAGGATTCCAGTAGCAAGCTAGTGTGATGAAGGCTCCCCTCAAAAAATAAATTTAATATCGTGTGAGCCAATGACCCACATATCAGATATTAAACTGACAAGAACAGATACTACACTTGATCTTAGCCAAAAGGCCGAGAAAGGTATGCCTTACAGATTCTAAGATTGTCTATTTTATAGTAAAGTCTTTGGCGCACATTCTTTCTCCTCGGCGATGAGGGACTTAGGCAAGGAGGAGTTAAACATTGAACACCAGATAAGCAGAAGGACTTGGATTTTCTGCTTCTAACTTTTCGTCATCTTCCCATCTTCCTTCAAACTGAGGAGTTTGATAGTGTTCGTTTCATCATCCTCACGGACCACGTTGGTAACGATATCACATATAAAATTGAAAAAGAAATACATAAGTAATTGTGATTAGTGGCAAGCTAATTTTGTTGCTCATATTATAACTCGGACATCCAAATTGTATACTAGCTCCTAGGTTTTTCATTATATACCAACATAGTTGTCGTTGTTAGATTCAGTGTTTTGAATCTTCAAATATTCCAGAGAAAAATATGAGCCCTTTCTACATAGAATTTAACAAAACCTTGTGTACAGATCGCTTCTATTTGAATAGTTTTTTCTCTAACAAAATAAACCTTGTATATCTGACAAGAACTCTCAGGACTACAGAAGTAACATGACAGTTGCCACAACTTGGTATGAATATGATGATTTTCTTTTCTTAGCTCTCTTTATTTTTTCATGTGATCCGTCTTTCTTTCGTCTTTTTGAGGATTTTAATAGGTCTTTCTATTAGAAAGTAAGCTGTGTAGAGAAACAGTTTAGTGAAAGGAACCTGGTTAAAAAGAGTAGAAGTGATCAGAAAAGATTATCTGGTTTGGTCAATTGTCATGCCAAGAAACACATTCAGCCTCTTTTTCCTTGTGTTATTTGATTAATTTAATTTAAAGGGTATTGGCCATTGTAATATTTTGCTATGGAGAGGATGCAAGTGAACTCCAAAATGTGCCTTGATATTTTTGTATTTACCTAGTAATGTGACTTTATAACTTTTCAACTTTTTTATGTACTATACCTAGTTTCAGTTTAGTACTGTCTTTATATTCTTGCTTCAGTGAGATATCAAAGAAGCATGGGCTAAAAGAGGCAAGGCTAACTTTAATTAAAAATTAAAAATAAAAAACTAAGACAACAAACTTTGCTTGGACCTCCTTCTGGATCTTTTTTTATGTATTATACCTAATTTTATTGTTTAGTGCTGTCTTCATATTTTGCTACAGTAAGTGAAACAGGCTCTTCTGTGTGCAGGCTTGAGGTTGAAGGCGCTCGAGAAATATAAGTTACAGTTATGAAAAATTTAGGATGACTTTGTGTTGGATTTGAGAGACTACACACAAAAGAAGCATATGTTGGAAGTTTATCCTTTTGTGCTTTCCTGGATATCACTGGCAGCATTGTGCTACATCCAACATGTAAACGCATTGATTGTAGATCAATATAGATGGCATGGTTAATGATTAATTACCAACCCTTTTTGAACATTGCTATGATAGCTTAAGACTCGAGTTAGATTGCTATTGTCCTTCTTCTTTAAGATGCATCACATTTCACCCTAACCTATTTGTAGGGTATTGTTGTTTCTTGTATGAATTGGTGCTGATTTTGTAGCATTTGGAATGTTGGGTTTCATATGGGTTTGTATTGGAAAAAAATTTAAGTCCTAAATCAGTTAAATATAATATCGAGATAGAATATGTAAGTAGATAATCTTTTTTGTTTGAGTTAATTTTTAGATTAAGTTAGATCTAAACTTATTTTATAAAAATTGTCCGGTTCACATTATTTTTTTGAAGTATTGGACTACCAATAATCATATATATCATTTGTATTAAGGGATTTGAGAACATCCATACAATCGGTGTTTAGGATAGTGATTAAGAGTTCTTTTTGTGCATGTTTTTTTTTTTCCTCTCTTACAAAATTTCATCCATGTGTATTGAATTGGAATTTTAAAATATTTTTATGTGATAATTAAGAAAGGAACATTATATTTTAAAATCGGTGTTTAGGAAAGGAACATTAGGATGTCAAACAGTTCTAATGTTTGTACAAAATGCCTAGTCCATAAATCAACTTGAATAGCAGCCTCAAGTAGGGCAGTAGGCAAACTATTAATATATATTTTAGAAGAGGCGTGAAATTTTTAAAATGATTGTGGTGGGAAAATAGATTTAATCTTCGAAATAAATATTTTAATAAAAACAATTATGGTAGGGACTTCAACTAGAAGATAATTTTGATGATTCTTGCATGGTAATATTTGTCTTGCTTAAAATAATAAAATCTAACAAATGTCAATATTGACATCTTTGACTTTTATTTTTATTTCTTTGAGAGTGGGACATGTTGATGTTCAATAGATAAAGAAATGAGAAATTTGATGGAGTTAAAAATACAATTAGGTATAAAGAAAGTTAGTAGAATAAAAAAAAAAAACAGAAAAAGCAAATGGTAGTATAATAGATGATAAATAATAGTTAATATAAAAGTACACGATGTGAAACAAAAATATGTCAACCGTGAAATTCCGCAAAACGACGATGTGTTGATCCGTCAACAAAAATATGCTTGAACATTTTAGCCAACAATTTGTATATTTTGTACGGCAATTGTGAGCACGTCAAGCGTGTATACATTTCTCAATTCTCACCTCTTGTTATTTAATTAAATATATTAAGGGTAATGGGTTTTATACAAATTAAAATCATATAAAATTCATTTTCATTTTCTTATCATTAAATAGAAAAAGTCCCAAACTAAAATGTTAATATTAAATTAAGAAATTCATGATTAACAAGTGTTGATCCGATTAGAATTGAATTTACTTCTGTCAAGTAAAGTTTTTAACCTTGTGAATGAAAAAATGATTAAAAAAAAGATTCACTAAAAATAATCAATCAAATTTTTCGGTAGAGATTATTCTTCGATAAAATTGATAAATATTTTATATCAATGTCGTCATTATAGTAATTATCAAGAGATTTATAATAATTCACCACGTATTTAATTAATTAATTTAGATTATCTTGGTCCAAGTTAGAATTTGGTTGATTGTTAACATTATATAAAATTTATTCTATAAATTATTATCTCTTACATTATCTAATTTGGTCCTAATTATTAAAAATATTTTATTTATATTTTTTAACATTT
>PYAF01005831.1:178918-202655 GCA_007407185.1 Glycine tomentella | reverse complement strand
ATAAATCATTGTTGATATAATTTTTAAAATAATATTATAAAAGTTAATAAATTTATATGAGAGTAAAAAGATTAAATCTAGACTATATAATTAAATATAAATAATAAAAATTTAATGTCATGTGATCACATAAAATATTACATTAATTTTTTAAAAAGTCATATGACTCTTTAACATTAAATCTTAATCATCTATATATAATAATATAATTCAGATTTAATCATCTCATTTTCATTTATAATATTTTCTCCCATAAAAATATATCATTTTGGATGGATACTCTATCTTGTTTACGTATATTTACATACTTTAATCCATATTAAATTAATAGCAAATTTATAATTTCTGAAAAACAAAAAAGGTACATATACCTTAAAACGGCTTACATATTTTCCTTTCCAATAAAAATAGACATACGTACAATGTACAGTACGAACATTTGTACCTGTCTAATTAAACATTATAAACATAATATTATATGCGTCATAATTACTTAATTGCACAATTTATGCTTAATTAATAGTGTGAAAAGGAGCCATTTGGTAGTGTGAAAAGAGAACCATATTGGTTAATTATAGGTGTACGATGAAACACCAAATGGTGGAAGCAGTCTCGGACTTGGTCGTGTACGAAAAGGAAAGAGTGGAAGATTCAAAACGGGTACGTACGCGTGGTTCATGGTTTCATTGTCTTCACTGATAATAAAACCAACACAACCGCAACCACTCAACCCTATTCCACGCTTTCTCAACTGAGTCTTCTCTGCCACTACAAAAGAAAAAAAAGCCATTTTTGTTTTGTTTCTTCACTTGTTTTTCCTCCACCACCTTCTGAGGTTTGTTTCATTCATGTTCCTTCTTTCTTTTTTTGATTGTTTTTTTGGGTACCCTTTGATCTCGGGTTTGTGGTATGTTTTGTTTCTCCTTTGTCCTTGGGACAAGTTGCTATCTTTCTACCTTTTTGGTTTGTGGGGATGTGGCAGTTCTGAACTTTTTTTTTAAAAAAAAAAAAGTTATTTTGTTTATTTGGGTTGAGCTTTGGTGTCTTCATGTTTCAGTCACTGTTGAATTTAGTTCATTTTTTTTTTATTATTGATCTTCTTTGAGCTATGAAAAAGCTGCTCAAAATTGATTGTGTGAAGATATTAAACATTTGACCCCTAAGTGTAGCTTGAGATACAAAGGATACCACTTAGAGATTAGAGCATGAGAAGTTGTGTAATACTGTCAAAATCATGGTTTTCATTTGAAATATTGAACTGTTAAGTGTTGAGCAACAATATTTGTGAAAATTCTGAATTCAGAGGTTGATATGCATGTATAATTCATATGGATAAAAAAGTGGAATGTTATTAAAGGATTGAGGAGAGGAGGAAAGACATGATTTGAGTTGATAACTGAGTGAGAGCGTTTTTTATCAATTCCATCAGTTTGAGCTATCAGTTATGTATTTCAGACCTGCTATGGAAAACTATAAATGTACTTTGTTATGCTCTTCCAAGGCCTGAGATTTTTGCATTATCTTTTATCATGTTCAATTAATTGTATGTACTTTTCACTTTATTATTCATCAAAAATTCAAAATGTTAACAATTTTTTATGGTTCAACCAGGTGACCTTGAAAGTGATTTCATTGGAAGCAATTGAGATACCATTTGACATTTGAGGCTGCTTGTACTTCATTCAGTTATGACTTGTTTTCCTTTATTATTCAGTAAGTCGTCTTCTTCAGCGAGACACGATCCAGAAATTGATGAAGGTAACTTAATTACATGCTATACCAATTAAAGTAGGTTATGTCAAGATGACATTGTACAGTTTCTTAAATTTGATTAATTTTCTAGGGATGTGTTTGTGTTCTTCAATTGAGATATCTTTTATATAATACATTGATAACAGTCGACTTCCAATGTTAGATTTTAATTGGATTTATTTTGAATAAATATTTCAGGCATTCATAATGTGAAACTCTACTCCTACAAAGAGCTAAGAAATGCCACTGAAGATTTTAGTCCAGCCAATAAAATTGGAGAGGGTGGTTTTGGTTCTGTCTACAAGGTAAACTAGACCACGCTGCATGCATCATCACAGCAATTGGTCTGATCATTGTCTTTTCCTCCTCCTCCTTCTTATGGATGACAAAATTGATAATGAAAACTTAACTTATTATGGTGGATGATCAGGGACGGCTTAAAGATGGAAAAGTTGCTGCAATAAAAGTTCTTTCAGCTGAATCAAGACAAGGGGTGAAGGAATTCTTGACTGAGATTAATGTGATCTCTGAGATACAGCATGAAAATTTGGTCAAGCTATATGGTTGCTGTGTGGAAAAAAATAACAGAATATTAGTCTACAATTACCTTGAGAACAACAGCCTATCACAAACTCTTCTAGGTAAATGCTGCTTCCTCGTTGTTGTTTTTTGGTTTGGGTAACTGTCTGTTTGATGGGTAACTGTCTGTTTGATGCTTAGCGTGAAACATTGAAAGTGATCTCACTTTTTTTTATCATTTTTTATTTATTTATTTTTAGGTGGAGGTCACAGTAGTCTCTACTTTGATTGGCGAACACGATGTAAAATATGCATTGGGGTTGCACATGGGCTTGCTTATCTTCATGAAGAAGTGAGGCCTCATATTGTTCATAGGGATATAAAAGCAAGCAATATCCTCCTTGACAAAGATCTTACACCCAAGATTTCAGATTTTGGTCTCGCAAAGCTTATTCCAGCAAACATGACTCATGTTAGCACACGTGTAGCAGGAACAATGTAAGTATTGTAAATTACAATCACTGAAAATTTGGAATTTTTTTATTTTGTTTTGTTTTTCCCCTTGAAACGGTAAAGCAAACTTCACAAATTCAAATTTTGAAGACTTGAACTTTCCCCCTCAATTTCCAAGTTTCATATTCAAGATCTTTTTCTTGCACATCGATGTTAACACTTTTGGAGTATGTTATGGTTGGTCAGAATTAGATTCTATTACACAGGAAAATTAGAATGAAGTTGACAAGATTGATCACATCCTGTATACTATACTGTTTTAGTGGTGACACAAGATTGAGCCAGTCCTGTGCACAAATATTTTGTTCAAAAACTGCAATGTACACTTAATCTGACTGGTTCCAAATTCATCTGTTTAAATAAAATCCCTGAGATCTTTGACAGTGCTATTAAAATATTAATTAATGTTAATGAAAACTTCATATTTGGTTCGAGATATTATTATATTATTATATGTAACTATTTACTCTATATCTTTCCCTCCTTGGGAGAGAGGAATGCTTCTCTTTTTCTGTTTCCATAAGCATGTTATATTTTAATCACCTATTTTGTATCAGAAATTTGCTAATGCATCAATGCATGGTTTTTTTCAGAGGTTATTTGGCACCAGAATATGCGATAGGGGGGAAGCTAACAAGGAAAGCAGACATTTACAGCTTTGGCGTCCTCCTTGGGGAAATAATCAGCGGAAGATGTAACACAAACTCACGACTACCAATAGAAGAACATTTTCTTCTAGAGAGGGTATGCATGTCTCATATTCCCCATCGTATTGGCATATCTTTTACTAGCATCAATTCTTACAGCCAGTTTTTCTTATTCAATCTTCATTTATTCTAACTAAACATGCATTCACCATATTCAATTAGTAATTACTTGCCTGAAGTCCCAAATGTTTAATGGACTGTGTGCTCGTCTACATCTAAAACTTGAACTCCCTATTTGGTTTGAACTGCAAGCAAAATACAGAATCATATTCATATATGAAAGGAAATGCAAACCAAACCATTTGTAATTTATTTTGTTCCATAAGCATAAAGTAAAAACTAAAATGATATCAGAATTGTGCTAGGCAAATACATTGGTGATTCTTATACGAATATATTAGGAAGCCACCTACTACTAAGGTGGCATATTAGGTAGGAGGGCAGAGAATTCAGGGCTCAGGGAGGGCATGTTGATATAATAGATTGCAAGAGAAGCAATCAAGGGGAACTGGTTGGGAAAATTTGACCTGCATGGATATAGAAAGGAGAGGGGAGAAGATAGAGGGGTAAGAAAAAAAAGTTAAGAGTGAGGGAGAGCGATGGGTCTCTCAAATACTGTGCTATCCATTTTCTGTTTCAGTTCTTTCAATATTGTTGTAAATCCTCCACACAGGTACTGATTTCAGACTGATATCAGTATCTGCAGAAGAATAATACAGTAGATTTACCATGCCTGAGTGTGTTTTGATCCAGTTTTTATCAGAATGTCTGTTCTCCCTCTCTCAAGAAAAAAGTCTTTCTTATCATAATCTGTGCCATTTCATTGAGACTTTGCCATTTCATTGCATAAGTGTGATCATATGTCTAGAGCATTATATGAGATTTCTGGACCATCTCTTAATTAGCTTATGTTTTTGCAGACATGGGAACTTTATGAGCGAAAGGAATTGGTTGGACTGGTGGATATGTCACTAAATGGGGAATTCGATGCTGAGCAGGCTTGTAAGTTTCTGAAGATTGGCCTTCTTTGCACTCAAGAATCCCCGAAGCTCCGGCCATCCATGTCTTCTGTGGTCAAGATGCTCACTGGAAAAATGGATGTTGATGACAGTAAGATAACAAAACCTGCCTTAATTTCTGATTTAATAGACCTCAAAGTTAGAGGGAACGAAGAAAGTAGTATTGATATGAAGAATTCATCTATGTATACAACCTCTTCTTCAGACAACCATGATACTACCATGTCATTTGCCACAACTACAACCTTTGCAGCAGTATATGATGAAAGCATGTAAACATCGATTGATAGAGATTTGTCCTTTAATCAAAAAAACGTTTTGATTTGTTTAGGCATGTATCTAATGTAAAATTGCAACCTTTTTCATACTTTTTGAGAGTTATTTTGTTTCCTGGATGTAGTCCTCCATATACTAGGAAGTTGCTAAGTGCTGTCCTGTAAATATAAACCGGGCTTGTGTTCGATGATAAATTTGAAGATCTTTTCATTTCCTATGTATTCTGCTTGTTTCATTTTTGTCTTTCTCAAAATCAAAACTACCCTTGTATACCATCACACACACAAAAAAAGCCCTTTTAGATCCATATGAACTTCAAATTATAGACACATTTTAAATTTTTCACATGTTGTCATTTGATTTCTTTTGAACAAGGAGTAGAAATTTAGGGTGTGTTTGCATCTATGTGGATCACATTCAACACCAATCCACGGTGAGAAAAGTGATGTTGAACATGCATTGGAGAATGGGAATGGTTAAAAACAAAAACACTCGAGCAATAATGTTGCCAGAGAGAACTTTAACTTTGATAACTAATTGTTATGCTGCCTTCGTAACATGCCTTCAAAGTGATCACTAATTGTCATGCTGCCTTCATTACATGCCTTGCAGTAATCTTGATATACCTTAATCAACTTGTGCAAGGCACTCTTTCTAACACTAATCTAGAAAAGCATCACTAATTGTTAGGAATTCTGTATAGTCCTTCAACGGGCATAAAAAATTCAACTGCGCATGCCTCTGCATCCTAAGGTTTGAACGGAAAAGAGTTCTACAACACTAGCTGCTCAGTTTTAAGGTTATCGAGACTCACTTGAATGAAGGGTTCTATTGGCTCATTTGGCAAGCAATAGTCGCAAAGTAGTCAAACACTAGTGTCTCATTTGGCAAACAGTTCAAAAAGAATTTTCCAATTACAATTGAAATTATAAAATCATGTAAGAGGGTGATCATCGAGCCAAAAGCAAGTAATAGGCATAGAAAAAGAACAATAATAACACTTTATTGAATAGAAATAAGTAGCAATTACTTGAAAGTATGACCAATTGCGTTAAATCCCATTGAAAGAGAAGAATTAGCTACTAGCCATAGAGGAAGAAGTATTTGATGGAGAATCAACGGAGAACAAATCTCTTTGCATTCAAAGTCGTCAAACACGTCTCCGGGTCTCTTTTTCTCTAAACGTTCAGTGTTTCCTAAACCTAAACTAGGCTAGAAAATTCCTATTTAAAGCTATGGGTCAATAGTTGCTACAACCCAAAAGAAAAGAAAACAAAAAAAATAACTTTCGCTTTTGTTGCACGAGTGTGCGACTTTCGCAACATTAGATTTAGCATTGTACACGGGTGCACATTTCCTTACAAGATTTTGTACATGTGTGCGAATTTCAAAAACTTCCAAAAACATTTATTTTGTCTCTAGAAAGTCTCCAAAGCCCTAGACTTTGACCCTATGGATGCTAGACTCATCAAAATCATTCTTGGGACATCTCATTGCTCGACCCTTACTTACACAAAGCTCATATGAAACACAAGAAAACAACTAAAGATCAAACATAAAAAGATATAAACTAAAAAATCCTAATTAAACCAAGATTTTATTCAAATTTGACTCAATTGAACATAAACGAAGTTTAAAAGCATAAAAAATATCACATAATTACCCCAAATTGACTCAAAAATGTAGGAAAATATGACACTTATCAACCTACCCTTTTTAAATTTGTTTGCCACTCAACTTTTTTAGTATCTTCAATTTCATTCTCATTCTGGATTCATGTCCGCGTAACCCGCAATGCTTTATAGGCGTATGGTCTGGTCGTGGAACAATTGCAAATAAAATTGAGTTGAAAAATCCAAAACGAAATCCTTTTAGACCATTTATAGCAAAAGCCAAACACAAGTAACAATGATTATATTCCATAACTTAAATTGTCTGTCCATCCTTTCATGAGAGAGAGAAAGAAAGTAAATAGAGGAAGAGATCTAGAGAGTTAGAAAATATTTAATTTCCCGAATCAAATGGTCCTTAAATCTCACCATTGGATTTGGATAATTATTTAGTAAAATCCTTTTAAGGTCATCAATATTGTACATAATAAATAACCCAACTACTAGGGTAAGAAGTTCATATGAAAATATGGTTAAATACCAATGAGATCTCCAGTTGTAACAACCCTTATTTTTGAAACCAACATAAGGGGCCATTTGTTTACTAACTCAACTTTGTTAAGCATGTGCCTCCTAATTTGGGTCTTCACTCTTCAGAGCTTGTAAGTTGTTATGAAATCAAAGATGAAATGCTAGCTACCATCCTACCACCATCTCACTTACCAATACCTATTGCTTCTATTACTTGCTCTTTGTTTTATTATATGAATTTAATTGTACGCTCGGTTGTTATCTAAACATAGATTTTCATATAATTGAAATTATCATTTTTTGGAATAATTAACTGAAAAATTATATCTAAGATAGTATTTAATTAATTAATAGTGAAAGAGAATTATATTGACAATGTAATTAAACTGGATAATTATACTTGTACAAACAAACCCTTCATAAAGTCTACATTAGAATATGTAAGAATAAAGTCCGTGCAAGCTATTGGATAAAACTTGGATGTTATTATACCTTTTTTCTTGAAGGATTCAAATGAATCTACGTAGAATATCTAAAAGATAAAGTTTGTGTAAGAAACACTATACCCGTGTATTAAATATGAAATAAAAAAGAGAAGAGACAAAACTAATGATGCTTCCTAGTTTGGTTTTCATTTTATTGAATGCAACATTTTATTGAATGCAACTGTTTAGCCAAAACCTCAAGTAAAAAAAGGGTTATAGTATAGGGGTATGAGAAATGTTTTCTTTAAGATCACGTGGTTGGCAAATACTATTCTTAAGTTTCAAGTTGAGGATACTGACAAACACAAGAGAATAAATTCCTCCCCCTATTTTGGGATGAAGTGGTTACAATCAGTGTCTTTAATGTTGGTGGTGTCAACCGTTAGAAAAGTAAAACCCATTGAATTTTTGGAAATTCTTGATCAAAACAACTCTATATGATTGGGGTACATCAAGGAAATTTTGTTTATGCATGGAACAAATAATGCTGCCTGTGTTTCTAGATCACTTGAGAATTTATGTACTTTGGAGATGTGAATGTGCTTATAAATTGAGATGTGTCACGGCACCTTCAATAGTTGATGAAATGAAAGTTAATTTGCAAAGCTATAACTGGTGGCGATTGTGAACTACATCTATATCAACATGAAGACAAACTCAATTATTAATATATAGAGATAATATGCCCATACAATTATCATTGCACGTTATTGGCTGCGAGGGGCTATCTGAAATTTATTTTATAAGAATTTAATTAAACTTGTAATAATATAATTATTAAATTATATAAGTAATTATTAATTTTATCACTATATATATTGTTGTATATAATTTTATATAGGATTAACTATTTTATACTTTTATTCTTTCTTGGCTTAATTACATTTTTGTCTCCATGATGTGTTTGGATATTTTTTATCTCTTAATTTTTAATTGCTCAATTTTCATCCCCTTATATTTTCAAAACAAACAATCTTGGTATATTTGTTAACTTGTCATCTAATATTTAATTTAGCAATTAAAATGTTTACAAGGATACGAACGTGACTCCCAATTTTAGTTTCCAAAGTTTTCAAATTTTATGATTTTAGTTTCTATATTTTTCTTCAAACTACCAACATTTAGAAATAAAAAATAAAAAAAATCTCATGTTTGAACCTGTGATGGGAAAAGTGACGACAAACAATAAAATATTTAAACTACGTAGTGCATTTAATATAAATATAACAAAAATATTATTATAAAAAGTGCTTAAGAAAGTTTTAGAATTTAGAGTACAACCACTAACAGAACAGGTCTTGTGTTACATATTTTTTGTAGATAACAAATTTTAATTAATAATAGTGTTTTTTCATATTGAATACTATTTACAAAAATTGTGAATTGTTTTTAAAAAAAATCAATTTGAATAATTAATTAGAAAAATAATAATAATTTTAACAGGATATCATAGTGCTAGTTTTATCTAATTCAAATCAATATTATTTTTTCTTAATTAGTTATTCAATTGAAATATATTTATATTTTTAATTTATATAAACAATACTCAATTTTTTCAAATAATATTAAATATAAAAATTTATAAGTTAGCACTAATATAATATTTTTAATTATAAAATGATATCTTAAGAAACAATAACACAAGGCTTGTTGGTGTTTGTACTCTAAAGTTTCCTTGAGAATTTTGCGTATAACAATTTTGTTATATCACATGCATTGAGCATGACGTAGATATTTTACCACAATACACTTATCCACACTTGTATAGTCATGAGTTTGAGGATTAATATTTTTTTTTTACATTTCTTAATTATTTACTGGTGTTTAAAAATTAAGAAACCAAAGTTAAAAGACTTTATGTCTATACTCGTTCCTTAATTTCAAGAAAGTCCAAGTCAATTAAATGAATAAAATATATAAATTATTATAAATTTTATGACACAGTATTTATTCACATAATAAATAAATAAATAAAAAACTCAAAAGAAACATTATAGACTAATTTAAACTGTTATAATTAATCTTACAGGTCAGTTATCACATTTAATGTAAACAAAACTTTCTGCACTAGTTTTGATATGTTGCACTTTATGTGTACTTGTGTAGAAGGCTCTGTTTTATGTAGTCGTGATTATTTTACAATATAAAAATGCTTCTAACACTCACATGGATTCTAAGAAAAAACACACATACATATGTAAAAAAAATAATAAAAAAATATTGAATATGTATGCAATACAAAATACACGCTTTGCATGAAGGGAACATATATGTGAAAATGCATATGAGCTAGCAAAACAAGATCCTCCTTGCAAATTAATTTTCAGGTTTTGGACCTTAGTTTCTTTCTTTCGTTTATTTAGTTTAATTTCCTATGTATAAAAAAAATCCATTACAAATATGCAGATTAGGTGGGATATATAACGTAAAGGTTGACTTAGAACTGTACTTAATCGAAACAATTAAGATCTTCAAATAGAATATTATTATACTTCTTTTTTATTCAAAGAAAAGGATCACACGGGACTCGAAGAATTTTTGGACCACGATGGGTTGAGGGAATATTGTGTGTTTTAATGTATGTTGCTAGAATTAATTTTTGGATAAACGTGAATTTGTATATAAAAAGTAAGTTTAAAATAATATGGTTTTTTGTTTAGATGATAGATAATATGTATATATCATCAAATTAAAAAAAATGTTTTTTATTCTTATAAAATTCACAAAATATAAATTATTAACTAAATTCAAATTTGTGAATTTATGAAAATCAACTGTGATTTTATCTTGAAAATGTAACCCTTTTTATACATACTTTAATTGGACCAAAGGATCCATGGACCTTATCGTGTGATTGTTAACATTTATTGATCAAATTTTATCCAATAATTATACCAATAAGATGAATAGATAATCTTAATATATCTTTAAATGGATTAGGAACACTCTTATGGACCGATATATTCTTGACCTTCCAGAATGTCTTCCACATGGACCAAGATGTTTTTAATTTTTTGGATAGTGCCTTAAGCATGGACCAAGATGTCTTCGACCTATACCTAATGATTCTCAATTACACACAGCTATACAAACCAAGTTTAACTCAACACATCATAATTTTACCTCCAAATTAAACATGCAATTAACTGTGTATAAAATCACATTTAACTTGGCTGAAATTAATTTCAAACATATATTTAGTTAGTTTGAGGAGATCCTCTTAATTATATATATATATATATATATATATATATATATATATTGTGAATGGACCCTTAGATTTAATACTTATTTGATTTAAATTCTTGTACCTTAAGATTTTCATATATGTGAGTTGAAAACTTTTACTTTGAGTTAAATTAATTTTTTTTATCTAATTTATTATTTAGGTTTAATTTAATTCTCTAATTTTTAAAATTGATTCAATTTAGTTCTTTAGTTTTTTTCCTTCAATTTAATTATCTAATTTTTAAAATTAATTATTTTTGAAAAATGTGCATTTTGTGATTGTTTAAAATTATTGAATAGTAATTTTGAATCGTTATAAAGTGTGATTTCTTAGAATTTAGACTGAATGACTAAAATGAATCGATTTAAAAATTAGAGGATCAAATTAAATAAAAAAAATTAAATTATAATACTGAATTAAAAAACTAATTCAACTTTTACTTTGTTCGGATAAAATTTGCACCAAGTAAAAATTAGAAGTGTGTTGTAGTGGGTTAAAGGAATTTTACTCTCAAGGCATCATAGGCAGGGTTATTCCTTTTTAATATTGTTTAAATGTTCATTTTTTTTACCATATTATTACTTTATCAGTATTTATTTCCTTACTTCCCAATAGTTAGTGGATACCTCACCTAACATAACATATTTCCATGTTGCTCATTATCTGTCTCTTTCCTTACTTACCCAATAGTTAAACTCAGCTACCATGTTCCCTTTCTCCCTCCTAATGTTCAAATATGATCACAACATCGAAATGACCATTTTGCATGCTAATAGTTAGTGGGTATCTCAGCTAACATATTTTCATATTACTCATCATTTGTTTCTTTCCTTATGTCAGTAAAATCAGCTATTGATCAAACCCTATAAATTACCATTTTTAATTTAGGCTTGACACAGTAGGTAATGATGTGAGTTGTCTGTGTAATAATTTTAAAATGGCATTTGTTTAACTTGATTACGGATGTAAATGTATAATTAATATCATTTCTTTTAAACGGACATCTCATAATCAACAGTTAAATATTAATTTTTTCTTCAAAATTTAGAGATTATCGAAATGGACTTTTCTTTTTCCGATACAATATTTTCCATATACTTTATTTTTAAACAATTTTCTATATACTTAATCACAACCAAAATTTGGACAATAATTGATATATATTATGAGTAACTTTTTTGTATAAAAAAAATAAAGAAGCCTATAGGAATCGAATTGGTCTTTGCGGCTTATGAGGGGTCTATGCTTTGACCGACATTAAGCCCAGATCAAGTTAAAGTTATTAACAAAATAATTAAGTTAGGCGAATGCTTTTTTAAAGGAGAAATTACATTGACACATATTGAATTATATTTCATATACCTTTCTCTTTTGACCTTACATAAATCTCTTTTATTTACATAACAACATACAACACTATGTATTTCTTCAGTAAACACAAACTTCTCCTAATTTATGACATAAAATTTGCCTGATTTATTAATTAAGGAAGGTCTATGCAAAGTAAAAAGATAAAAGAAAATAAAAAGGATATTAAATGCAATATTGATTTTTTTATTAGTTGGAATTGAAAATAATATAATGAGATTTATAATAACTCACATATCATTCTCAATCAATTAAATTCAACTCTCTTGACATATGCAATATTGATTGAGTTTGAGTTTAAGTAGTGTGAATGTGATTTAACTTATCCATTTCGTTAAAAAACTATTAACGAAATATTACTATTATTTCATTTTTTATGTAAATACAAACATAATATTATTATTATTATTATTATTATTATTATTATTATTATTATTATACTTTGGAGTGAAGGTAATGTGAATGTAATTTCTCTTATCTTTTAGTTAAAATATCATTAGCATATTTAAAATAATTTGAATAACCTATTATAAAGGTTTCGTTACATAATAAACATTTAAATAGACTTTTCAAAACTTTTTAAAAAGTCATGACTTATCTTCAAATAAGTCTTCATTAAGTAAATAGATTAAACTTATACTTTATTATATTTACAAATAAATAAGAGTGTGTATTTAGGATAAAACACAATACGACTCCGCTTATTTCCACCATTAATTTAAGTTATCTTTAACTCACATCACATGGTTACCTCTTCATAACATGTGATCATGTTTCTCTACATTCTTATCATTTTTTTATTTCTTTTTGAAGATTAGTTTTCTTTGTTATTCTATTACTTTTATAATTTCGTCTTTGAAAAACAAGTTTATTTATATTTTATTCAATCAAAAACAAGTTTTTTTTTCTTTTACATAAACAAAAATAAGTTTTAAACCATTATGATGGAAAAACATAATTGGGACTATGGAGGATTTTTTTTTACTAAAAATTATTAATTAGATTTTTTTATAGAAATTAGTTATCGATAAAGTTTTGAGAGATAAACCATAAATTTTAAATTTCATCAATCAAATATGTATAGATTAAATTTTATATAATAATAACTTTAATAATTCCAAAACATAAATTAAATTACTAACCTATCAAAATGAATATAAAAAATCTATTTACACATAAGAAAAATTAACTATCGAAAAAAAAAACAAAGATTGTAATACATGTCACCAAGTACTTTTACAACTTTATGATCAAAATTAGTATCTTCATTGACCTCAATTTTTTATATAAAAAAAGTCCTATTAATTATGTTTTAAAGCTCTACTGAATCAAAATAGATATATTATACTACTCACCAACTTATTATCTATTATCTTTTCATCATGAGTTCAATAAGTAAAATAAGTAAGTTAATTTATTGGTGTTCTAAATTTCATATAAACGGCTTGATAAAGACAATCTTTTATATAGTTCTTTAAGCTCGTCTCATTGGCAAATTTATATATATTCTTTAATGCTTAAATTGATTATAATTAAATCAATAAATTTATTATAATCAGATCAGTATAACTAAAATAGTAATAGCAAATTATAAAAAAGGAAAATAATTTACTTGAATACTTTGTTTTAAAAAGGAAAGAATTAATACAATTATCTCTACAATGGAATTATTAAAAAAATATAATATTTATCTAAAATATAGAAGTATTACACTTATAACTAAGATTATAAAAAGAAAAAAAATTTTATAAGAAAATAAATAACACTCAAATATCGTTATATTCACAACCACATATCATAAACAAAACTAAATAACCTGATATTAAAATTAAAATACTATAAAATTACAAAAGTCAGAAGGGTCAAGACTCCCCACCTCCTACGAAAATCCGTTCGGACAAAGTAATTGAATACTCTATACGAATAATATAATAAAAAAAATATTACTTTTTTTTAATAAAAAGAAAACCAAATTCTTTAAAAACTAAGGCTTGACCACCAACCAAAAAAACCAACCCCACTAAAGCGACACCATTGACTACTAGTGTCCAGTGATTGCTACAATGAGTGCATAACTGCAAATATTGTCACGAGTGTCACCAATTTAACATATTTGTAATGACAACTTCTAGTAGCTCTGCAATTTCATAGTTGACGTAGTAGTTTTGTTATTGTTATGCTCAAGCTTCCATCCTCACACAGCACCATCTATGACAACACAAAAGCTTCAAAGGGTATAGTAAGCATTTGAGGAAATTTTATGTTCTATATGGTAAAACATGTTTCCTCCCCATAATTCTAGTTTCTCTTTATTTTTATTTTGATAGATCAAAATTATAGTAGGTACTTTGCTTCCTTAATGAAATTCAGTTATGATAAACATGTATTCCAAAATAAGGTGGGTTGAAGTGGGAATATGAGAGAAATTAGAAAAGAAAAAAAATAAATGATATGATATGAAATAAAAAAAGTGATATAGAAAAAAGTTTATGTTTATTATTTTTGCTAAAATCTCTCTTTTTCATTTATAATTTTATTATATTTATTATAAATTTGTATGGATGACAATATTTTGGTGGAATAATAAAATATTTTTTATATAAAAATAAGAATAACTCATGATTCTAAATATAAAAAAAGCCTTCATGATCTATTTTGAATTGCCTTCAAATTAGCTACATTTAAAAAATAATAATTAAATCATCTTTTTTGTTTTTTTTCTAAAACCAAACCATCCGAGAATCAATAAATAATTTACATATGGTTTAATATTAATATCTCTAATTTTTATTATAAGATTTTTTTTCGAAAACTTACCTTAAATTTTTATAGGATTACTTTCAAATTATTAACTACATTAGTTATTTTTTAAAAATTAATTACAAATATATTTACTAATTAAGTAACAGAATTAATAGAATGAAATTTTAATAATTTTAAAATATATATACATCATTGACAATTTAATACTTTAAATAAATTATTTTTCTGTAAAAAAACTAACCGTATATACCAAAAAAATATCAATTGATTTTCTTAATTTTTTTAATTGATTAAAAGAAATCTTGTATATAAGTTGAAGAGAAGGTTTTAAGAATAAAATCTACTTAAAAAAAAAAACATTACAGAATGACAAAATTCAATGTTGTGTGATGGACCCCACTCCCTCATTATTACACACCTCTCCAGCCCTAATCCACAAAGCAAACCAATTAATATTTTTGAAAAAAGAGTAAATAATAATATTTAAAAAATGATGTCAAATTCTCTCTCTCTCTGCAACAAAACAACTCTCTCACTTCTTCCTTCCACCCTTTACGAAACTTTTTTCAAACTCACTCTCTTTTTCACAAGCAATCCCTGAGAGAGGAATAAAAATCACTCATTAAACGCAAAAATCAATACAGAAAGAAAAAACCTGGTTTTCTTTTCTCCCTCCTCCTCTGCAAAAAAATTAATAAATCCAATAACCCCTTCTTCTTCTTCTTCTTCTTTCCCTTTTATTCCTCATTCTCTGTCGGTACTTCAGAGTCTCAACTTTGATCTTCTCCTCAAATGGCTCATACCCTTTTGTTTTAGGGTTTCCACGGTTTCTGGGTCACCTTCAAGTTCGTTCCTTTCGGTGTTTTCCGCCCCCATTCTGTAGTGCTTGCTAGGTCTTGAACCCGCTAGAGCTGGAGTGGGTTTCAAGTGGGGGCGTGGAAAAGGGCAAAAAGGGGTCGTCGCATTGTGTTTGTAAAAAAGAGATTGTTTTTATCTTCTTATTATTACTTTGTGTGTTTTTATGTTTTTGTGGGGCTTCTCTGTGAACAGTGGTTGCTTTTTGGGAAGCTTATTTTGGAAGCAATTTACCCCCCTTTTGAACGTGATTGTATTTAGTGCTCTCATGGACTCTCACATTGTTCTCTTTTGATCTTATCAATAGTGGGGTTTTGTGTTTTTTTTTTTTCTTCTTCTTTCCCTTTTTGGATGAGGAGCCATTATTGGACTTGTGAAACCCGTGAATTTGGTGGATTTATGTAGGGAGTTGGAGTAGTAGCAGGCCTTATTTATTTCATTTATTTAAGTGAATTTTGGTAGATCAAGGTGGTGGTTTGTTTATGGATGGCATTGATGATTTAGGGTCTCAATGGTTTGGATATATGGGGCATTGGATCGATGGTGATGGGAATCAACAACAGCAACAGCAGTAGCATTAGCAATTTGTTATTTTGTTTGGAATGATGAGATGAAGTTCCATTTGTAGTCATAGGAGTGAGGTTTCACCAAGATTCTGGGTAATTTGGGGAGGCCTTGGTGATGGAGGACATAGGGTTGTTCAAGCAGTGTTGGCAATGGTTTCGGTCGCAGAAGGACGCCGGCTGGCGTGCTCGGAACGCGGTGACATGGTGCAGAGATAGGACTGGTGTGTTCATTGAACGGCATTGGCCGATGGTGTGCAGGGGTTGCTCCAGATTGGGTAGCTTGCTGAGGCTGTCAGTGATTTTCTGGAAGGACTCTGCTCTGAAGGGCTTTCAGTCCTTCATTAGGTTTGGTCCAGTGATGCTTCTGCTTATAATGTGGAGCTGCTTTCTTAGTCTGACTTCGATGTATTGTTTGGTTTACGTGCTTGTTAGCATGGTATGTCTTTGTTTCAACCTGTCTAAATCTCCATTCTTGCAGTTCTGGGTTTCTGATCTGTGTCTATGTCTGTTATCCAGCTATTTATTTTTAGTGCAAATTACACCCACTTCTTCTGAGGTTTAATGAAATTTCACTGGTTATCCCTCTCTTTTCTTACATTACTTTGATCTCCCTTGATCTATATAACTGCATAAGAAGTTAGGGAGGTCTGTTTTAGCAGGAAGTATATGTGGTGTTATGTTGTTCTATAAATTAAGGGAGGTTTGTGTATTCGAGAAAGGGAAGAATTTCAGGTCAAATTTTGCTAAATCTTAGGGGGTTTAAGTGTAATTTGTCCTTATTTTTACTTTTAGCTGTTTTTTGAGTAATTCCTATTACATACTTCAATGAATAGCAGTTTTAGAGAAGTGGCAGTTAGCTTATCATTTAGTTATGATGGGATGGCTTGTACAATTACCTTATTGGTCATTCTAAAATATAGCTTGATACATGGAGCTCACTGTGGGTTTTAATAGTCATTCTAAAAATGTTAGAATGCTCTATAAGAATTTTATAATAGAAATAAGTTTCAAGCTTTAAAGAATGGTGTTGCTTTTTATTAAAACAAGACTCTCAAATTTGGGATACTAACAAACAATGTGGATGTGACAGTTAGTATTGTCTCCAGCTATGTGAACCTCAGGTGGTTATCTAGATGGTTAAAGTCAACTAATTCTGAATTTATTCAGTTGCATTGAACTTAGTCTGTCTAGGGAAAATAATTTTTGTTTTTTTTGCCCCCTAAAGTGGGTTGAAAACATTATGGTAGATTTTTTTTAATATGAATTGGAGCACTTTCTACTTGGTCTACCTTTCAAGAACACATTGATGAAATTCTTTTTGCCAGTATAGTCTCTATTGCCTTGTTTAGAACTTGCATAAGAAAGTGAAGCATTTATGTTATAAACGGGGATTATACATTTTCCTGGCTTGAGCTAAAAATTATAATCACTAATTGTTTCCATCTAATATTCTATTCCAATATTACTAACTCTTTTTACCTTTATTTGAATTCATTGTATAAACATATTCATTTATACAAAAACCTGGCTTTTAATAGTGTGTATGTGGATTGCATTATTCAGCTTCTAGGTTCTGTTGACAATTTCAATTGGTTTAAATTTTAGTTAAAGAGGAAGGTTGTTGCACTTTATTAGTGATCCATGGTTCTCTAGTTATCTACCATCTTAAATTGGGACTTGTATAGTTGTTCTGTATTCCGTTGCTTCAGTTCAATTCGGTAACAAATAATTTTTGCATAGAAAATTCTATGCATTGCTTCTCACAATTCAATTGAATGCTTCAGGGTGTTGCTGGAGTAGCTGTCCAATACTTGGGTTATACTCCTGGGCTTTTTATTGTGGGCCTTTTTGCCATCCTTATTTTGTGGATGTATGCTAACTTCTGGATAACCGGAACATTACTCATAGTTGGAGGTATGATATTCCTTCTTGTTTTTTGTGTTACAAGATGTATTCTCCTAATGATCAGAATAAAAGAGAGGAGGCATGCTACCTATTGTTCTATATCTCTTGTAATGTATACACTGTTATTAATCTGTGCATACTTATGGTGATATTTTTTCAGTTGTGTTTATGATCCCACAGTATTGTCTATGCATGGAACTTAATTCATTTGACATTCTATTAGGGCAATGTAGGACTTCTATTCTTGTTGGCTTAATTGAATATTTTACCCTTTTAGTCCTGAAATTTTGTTCTCAATTATACAAGTGCAGGTTATTTATTCTCCCTAAATCATGCACGCTTGGTGGTATTAGTCGGAACTATATATGCTATATACTGTGTTCAAGTACGAGTGGGATGGCTTGGTGTTTTTCTTGCTATAAACCTTGCATTCCTCTCTAATGACATTTTGAATTTTCTGCTCCAATGGTTTGATAACGTGAGTGAAAGTTCGCATTCTGAAGATCAGAAGCAATCAGAAACAGTTATGGAAGATGACTTCTCTGAGGAGTGTGAATATCCTATCCCTACTGATGAATCTGAGAATTTGCATTCATGTAAATCATCCAGTAAACCTGCTGTTACGACAGCAGTTGTTGATAACAAGAAAGAACTTTCTGTTAACAAAGTTGTTAGAGAACAAACAACAACGACAACAACAAGAAGCTCAATTGATGAAATGAAAAGGATACTGAAGAGTCTGAATCATTATGATGCCCTTGGATTTAGCCGCCACAAGAAGATTGATGCTGCAGTTTTGAAAAAGGAATACAGGAAAAAGGTATTTGTTTATTTTTTTGCTTTGTCTATTTTAATTTATTTCAATGTTATCAAAATATTTATTTAGGCTGCTAATAATGTGTTTAAGCAGTATTGTATTACAATCTATGAGGAATCACATTTGGACTTAACTTATATTGTGTTTACTACCCTACTTAAAGAGTGTTTGGTTTGTTTTCTGTTTTCATTCATTTCGTTTATTAATTACAAAAAATGCCACCATGCCTTCATTTTGTTTTCTGTTTTCACCATTTGCTTATCAATCTTGAAAACCAGAAACAAAATGATGAGGCTTTTTTGTAATTATTTGTTGAAACATCATTTGAAAACGAAAGGTAAATAAGACCTTGTATGTCTGGATCATCTGATGTTTTATATGGAATATTTTTTTCTTTAATGATGTAGGCTATGCTTGTGCATCCTGATAAAAATATGGGAAGTTCTTTGGCAAGTGAGTCATTTAAGAAGCTACAATGTGCATATGAGGTAAAGTTCTATGTATAAGCTGATAGATAAGCATTTAATGTATATTTGATACATAATGTATAAAGCATAAATATTTTCAATCGCACTGGTTTCTATGATTAACAAGTTATATGAAATTTCCAGGTTCTTTCTGACTCTGTGAAGAAGCGAGATTATGATGAACAATTAAGAAAAGAAGAATCGATGGCTAAGAGTGTCTGCCAGAGATCCCATAGTAGTTCACATCAGGTAAATATGATGATATTCTTGTAAATGACTGACATATTCTTCTCAGGTTCTGTGTATATTCAGTCTACACATCTTATAAGTTGTAGTTTTGATTTTTGAAATCAAGAATATTTTCGTAGGTTTTAATTCTATATGGACTTGGGTGCTAAATGCCGAGAATTTCCTTCGTCCTCTTTTTATGAAAGAATTGTTCCTCAATAAACTCTGTGATAGTTAAGCTGTTCCTTTATTTTGTTCAGACATAATATTCTCCCAAGAAAAACTTAAAACAATGTTCTTTCATTTATTCCTTAAGATTGTTAATACCTTTGGAATTTGGATATCAACTTGTCTGGTGGCCCTAAAGAAGCACTATATAGAAACTTGTAAAAAGATGTATCCAAGTCAAAACATATAAAATTCTAATTGGACGCTTTGAAGTTTATTGTGTTGTTGTAAGAGGATATGTGGTAAGAGGATTTGTCTGACTATCATAATCACCTCTATCTCATGATAACTTGATTTCGGAATGACATCAATGTATTGCTTGAATGTACTTTGTTTGCTCAATTATTTGGCTGGTTGTTGATCTTTATTATAAAAATAGTGATGAATCATGTAATGTATTCTCCCTAGGATAATGCTGATTATCGTTCTGAAGAATCCAGACGAATACAGTGCACCAAGTGTGGAAATTCACATATTTGGGTATGTACCAACAGGAGTAAGGCCAAAGCAAGATGGTGTCAGGTCTGATTTCTTTCTTTTACATATTGATTATTAAATGTTTTCCTATTTCTCTATTGTATGCTTACTTTGTCTTCTGAATTCGCCTCTGGAAACAGGACTGTTGTCAGTTTCATCAAGCCAAGGATGGAGATGGATGGGTTGAATATAAAGGGTCTTTGGTTTTTGACAGGCCTCAAAAGGTAGATTGCTCACGGCAAATAATTTTCCTGACTTCATCCTATTTTGTTTGCATTTAGTTTCTGAATTCTGATCATGTCTTCATAGGTGGAGATTCCACGTGCTTTTGTTTGTGCCGAGAGCAAAATTTTTGATGTGTCAGAATGGGCGATATGTCAGGTTAGTGTACTCCAGACAGCATTACATGGTATACATATAATGCATCTTTATCTGATTTAGCGCTTAATCTAAAGTTTCAAAAATAGAGAAAAAAATAAAAACACCATGGCAATAGAAAAGGCAAAACATGCAAATGGTACGGTTCATTTGTTAAGATTTAAGAATGGTAATGAGGATTGAGATTCATTAAATTATTTGATGTATTCCAACTGATTGGAATTACACTGGTATTGCATTTTGGCTATTGTTGAAGGTGAATATTACAAAATTACTGAAATCTTAATCATCTTATTAAGAGTGAAAACTTAAGAATTCTTGTTTATATTGACAAAAAAATTATTGAGCCCCTTCTTTTGGTCTCGTGTAAGGCAGTGGTTGTGTTGAAAAGAGAGAAATCTTGTTTAAAAAGCATCATTTTTTACTTCACTTTATGTACCTGACAACTTTCTTTATTTCTTGCAGGGAATGGCTTGCAGGCCAAATACCCATCGACCAAGTTTCCATGTAAACATGGTTGGCTTGGAGAAAAGCCAACGTTGCAACTCGAGTAGATTCCCGTGGGATTTTGACGCAGAAATGATGGATGAAGATGAAGAGGCGTTTGACCTGTGGCTTGAGCAGGCTCTGGCATCCGGTCTCTTCTGCGAGACCTCCAAACGCAGGAAGAGTTGGAGTCCATTCAAGTTGCATCAAAAGAAAGGGAAGAAGCAATGGCGAAGAACATCATGCTGAAGCCGAAGTCTGTTGGGAAAATTCATAGTTCATTGCGTGTCCCCAAGGGATTGATGGAGTAAACATTTTGTAGAAGAAAAGTGTTGCATTGCTGATATCAAAACAAGAAGGATTAGCAAACACTCCAAAAGGTGCCTTATCAAAGATAGATGAGAGCCATCGGTTAAATTATGAGAACCACAGTTGGCAAGTTACTTAACCACATTCGTCCATATATGTACTAAAGGTATTAGAAGTTCAAGAAAAAAAAAACCTTGGTTTCTAGGCGGTTTCCCCATCACTCAGTTGCTCCGTCAGGTTTACAGAATCCAGCATGAGCTTGTTGACATGGATCTGTGGCTTAGTGTATCCTTGTTACATTCATTAGAAGGTGGTCTTTTTTTAGGGTTTTATCAAGGACTATACTACTTTTGGTCCTTTGTACATACGGCTAATAAAAAAATTCTCGTTTGGTAAATGACTACTTGATTATCAGCATCCATTTTAGAGTTATGTAACATCCACAATTTATTAAAAAAAAGTCTCGCTTCACTCTCATTTCTAATGACTCTATGGCATTTCTATTTACTCAGTCTTCTAATATTAATCCTTGGAGCTAATAGAAGAGGGTCCTGATGTAAAACACTAATGCTTTCTATGTGATTGGTAGTGCTTCCACCTATAGTGATTGGTAAAATCTATTTTTTTTTTTCATGGGTTGTTCCATAATGTTTTTAATTTCATTTTTTTAGGATATTATGTGTCTGGTGAATACAAATTCATAGAAAATGGAATATATGATGCTTTGGATCGGTATTTGAAAAGAGAAGCTTGGGGATTGTTCGTGGCAAATACAATAGGGCAATGCCAACGAAGGGAAGAGAATATATTCGTTAATGCATGTATATTTTTTCTTTTCAAAAAGAAGTCAAAAGTAGTTTTGTTTGTTATAATTATATCTTGCCTTCGAGCTAAAAGTGTGTTAGCAAGGGAGATTCTATACTCCTTTTATTTTGAGTATGTGAGTTCATTTTTTATATTTGCATTTGCACTACCATGGTGATGAAGTGTATAATGCCATTAGACTAGGTATTGCTATTTAGCTATCTTCACAATTTTGAATTTACATATTATTCAATTGGTCTAATTTTAAAGTATAATGATGAATTGTTATCATTGTTAGTTTCGTTATATAATACGGTTTTTTTTTTAATTCAATATTTTTTTTAAGAAATAAGTTTTTTTTTTCTCGCTCCCACTTTATTTTCTTAAAGACATGTTTGGGAACCAATTATTTTCAAGAAGTATATTTTAAAAAATTAAAAAATTATTATAATTCATTTGGTGAATAATGACTAGGTCAGACCAGCCATTTCTTATCCAAATATGCATCAGGTCAGCAAAATTATAGAACTCACGTCACGTGAAATACGACCCATTCTTTTTATTACTTCAAATCTGCAATCCTGTCTACGGTCCAAGTTCAATTGTTTTTCTTATTTAATTTATAAGTTTCAGAGGAATTTTAAAAGAAAAAAAATGTAACTAATATGATATATTATGAAAAATTGAATTATGGTGAGTTTAAGTTGTTTACTATTATGCTACCTTCATTAAATTATTTATAATCATATTCCCCATGTTTTATATTATTGCATGTCCTTTTAAGATAAATTATATTATTGCACGTGAATTGTTTAAATATTATTTGAATTCAATTTTTTATAAAAATAATTTTTTATTAGATTTTATTTACTTTCCGATCAAACTCCAAATTAATTAAGATCTCTTTTTCTCCTTAATGAATCCAAGATTAAAGAGAGAAAAAATATTATTATACGTGAATAATGCTTGTAATGATTTAATCAATGGTTAAAGTTACTCAATGTGATCCAGAAGTCTCTTTTATTCATTGTTCCGTCGGTTTGAACAGATGATCAAATTGCTTTTGATGCATCAGATTAGATCTGTTGTTGCTCGGTAGGAATTCTTTAACACTATCTAAATTTAATAATCGTATATAGATAAAAGAAACATATATTACATATGGACGTTCATGTTTCTTTTACAACATATACTTTTTTCCATTAAAGATAAAAATATTTAACAAAATATATTAAATATTTTAATATATTTTATTATTTATTAAATTACGAAACATAATTTTTGTTTCATTTTCCTAGACAAATGAGTTTGAATATCTAATATTAATTATTCATTAAATTATGATTATGAAATAAAATTGCATTTATTTTGTTTCCAAAATGTCCATTTGACAAAAAGCTATTCCCTCCACATCTTTTTAACTTATGGTTCTTTACAAATTATTT
>PYAF01005831.1:166241-178818 GCA_007407185.1 Glycine tomentella | reverse complement strand
AATTATATTTTTCCTTTTCAAATAAATTTTTAATTACTTTATATAATTATCATGAAAGTAATTCAATTATAATATTTTTTTAAAAAAACCACTAGTATCTTTTTAAAAAAAAAGTCTTAAAATGAAATGTCATCTCTTTCTCATAATTGTTTTCTATATATAAAAAAAAATTCTCATAAGATTATTAATAGAGTCTTAATTTAAAACCTTATAATTATAGTTATTATATGTTTATATCTCCCTTCCCTTCTCATTATTATTTATTAAAACTTATAATTAAGGCTTAATCGAGCTTAAAAAGGAACATATGAAGAGGAAAACATCTATTACCAAAAAAAGAGAATAATACATCTAACGCTTCTTAGGACATAATATTCCAACCTAAATTATACTCCTTCCGTTTTGGTTTATATGACATTAAAGAAAAAAATATTTAAAATAAATTTCTTTTTACAAAATTAATTTTACGTTAAATAAAATTTTAAATTATCTTTAATTAATACTTAGTAATAGAAGTACCTATTATATAATAAGAGTAAATAAGTAAATAATAAGAGTGATAAATGGTATATTAGAAAATTACTTAATCATTTTTTTAAGTATAAGATTCTTTCAATTAATTTAAGTTCTTTAAGAAAAATAGTTATTACGTTAAATTTGTCTATTATTTATATTATAATTCCAAAATTATACATTTTTGCTCTCTATCCACTTATTTATTTTTTATTAATATTTAGAGAGAATAATTACGTAAAAGTATTTAGGGAAAAAATAATTAGTACATACAAAAAATTAGAAAAATAATCTTATATAAAAGACAAATAATTTTTTAAAAGAATCTTATAATTAAAATAAAAGAGTAATATATTTTTATGAAATTTAACAAATTAATTATATTTTTTAATGCGTTCGATAAAAACTTTAAATGTGAATCATGATTTAACTTAGTTAATTCAACAGTATATATGATTTATTATATAATAAAAACAAATGCTAATCAATATCTTTAAAATATTAAATATTTTTTATTTATTGAAACGTGTAAAATTAATGTTTCTATCACATTTTACGTGCAAAATTAGGAGAATAAAAACAAACAAACTTAAGCGTCGTATAAATTGGAACGGGAATAGTAACATACCCATATAAAATTGCGTGCACAATGCATGTTGCGTAATCAACAATTGTTAGAAAAGAGTAAAATAAATTCTTTAATCGCAATACACCATCCTATATGACAAAATTGCATTCGTAAGTAAACAATACTAATAACAATAACAATAATGGAACAAAAGAATAAGATCAAAATCAAATGAAGCAAATAAAAGAAGACAAAAAAATAATAATTGAATGTAAAAGAGCATGGGATCCGAGACTCAGACAAAAAAACTGAGGGTTATTAAGAGAGAGAGAGAGAGAGAGAGAGAGAGCAGAGACACCGTTCGGTGCTCCGCTTTTGTGGCCCCAGCGCTCCGGTGAGTGACTACTTCGATCTTCTTCTTTCCATTTTCTTCAACTTGATCTTCATGTTCTTATTCATTTTCTGCCCCTTTTTTTTAGTTTCATAGCTGCTCCATTTGTTCCACACCCCATTATTAAATTTTAGTTTTTTTTTTCTTTTTAAATTTTTAATCTTTTTGGGTTTTGCTGAATACCCATTTGAAAATTTGATGATTTAGTTGCAATGATTTCGACCCAGGGTACTATTATCAAGGGAAGATTGAGGCTTTAGAATTTTTGTTGGGTTCAGGAGTTATTTAACTACCGAGCTTCAAAAACCAATGTTAATGAAAGTATTAAATACTTTGTTTGATTTTGTATTTACTCTATGGGAATCATTGACCCTTATTGTTAGGAATTAACAGCACATGTAGTTTGGGAATTTCCTTTATTTAAGGCAAATTGGTCTTGTAATCAAATTATCAGAAAAAACATTTTCTGACAGTTTATTTAATGCTCGGATGTGTGTTACTTTGCACAAAAAGCTTTTGACTTGCTCCATTTGATGGGTGGTGTGGTGTGTGCTTGCAAGTTTGCAAATGGGTTTTGCTACCTTGTTGGATTGATTGAATGATTCTGCTATTTTTGTGGCTGTGCCCAATTAGCCATGCCTAATTGCAAAATCACTACAGTTTTCTTTTAGGAAGCATTAAAGTCCTTTACTTTTGATAAGGATGTGTGCCTCTACATTTTTCTCCCTTGCAGTGTGGATACCAATGTGGAGAAGCAAATTTAGGTGAAATAAAATGATAAGAAACTTGTGTAGTATATTAGAGTCTCACTTGCTGAAGATTGATTTGTGTTTTCCTTGCAAACTTTGATTGCTTTGTCTGACTTGTGTTTTTAATTTTTAAATCCCATGATTACACTTGAATGGGGATGATGGCATGTTATGATTTCCCAAAGCATTTATTACCAGTTCATCTTAGTGTAAGCAGCACTGTGTTTTGTTGACTTGGTAGGTTTAATGAAGTTTTCAGCCAATGTTTCCTCTGTCTCACTTGTGCCTTGTAAACCAAATTTCCTGATTATATGTTAAGGGTTTGAACTGATTTACTGAATCACTGTACTACTACTTTACTAATGGCCTTAGTTGTGCGTTTCTGAATTAGAGAATATATGTTGATTATTTGTTTGTTGTACTGTTCATATATTTGAAGATCATTAATACATCTTGAAATGGGTCAACAGGGAGTTGTCTTTGGTTTTCCTAACTCTTGTTTTATATCTTTTGTCCTTGAGCTTTTAATGAAGTTTGATAGTGATGCTTTGCATGTATGATAACATTGGTAATTGGTTCAAATTCCCCTTCTAAAGAAACAATCTTGTTTTTATTGCTAGAGTCTAATGTTTTCTTCAGTCTGGAGTCTGAAGAGCTTTATGAATTCTAACCATTGCTAGAGTTGGGAACTTATTTACAAATGTGATATTTTGCGCAGCTGAGATTTTTCTTCTAACATGGTCTGTTGTTGCAGCTGCAATTTTACACTCAAAAGGACCTCATGTCTAACATAGAGGAGAACAAAGATCTGGGACAGATGGACGTGGATGCATCTGATGAGTCAGCTAACATGCCATCACCCCAAAAGCAGGTGTTGTTGGGATCTTCCTTTTTGCATGCTTAAATTAAAATTAAAATTTCACTGTGGATGAGATAGTCTCTTCAGTAAGGGTGTGGTAAGTTTGTTGCCTTTTGAAGTAGAGGTGATGGGTTCAAATCCTAGAAATAGCCTTTCCGCATGTGTGGTAAGGCTATGTACATCCGCCCTCCCCAGACCCTCTCAGGGTAGGAGACTCGTGTACTAGGCCGCCCTTATGAGATTCATAATCTCTTTCCTATGAGGTTGTTTTACTACCAAAAGAATTTCTTATTTTGTGACTCGCAAGTTTATGAACCTTGTAGGAGGCGTCTGTAAAGAAAAAGTATGGAGGGATGCTGCCCAAAAAGCCACCACTCATATCTAAGGTGCGTGCGTGCATGTGCATGTTTTTCTGTGTGAATTTGTTTGTCACTTACATTACAAATCAAGATGCTCAGTACCCATGAGTATCCAGTGACAAGTGCTCATTTGATTTTTCATTTGAAAATCAACTTTATGCTAGGACCATGAACGTGCTTACTTCGATTCTGCGGATTGGGCACTTGGAAAGGTACTTCTGGAAACCACACCTCTGTAATAGTTGCTTATAATGAATTTTCTGACACTCTTTTGTGCTCTCACATGAAACAGCAAGGTGGAGAGAAGCCTAAGGGACCACTTGAGGCTCTTCGGCCTAAATTACAGGTATTTAGCCAAAATTCTCATACCTGATTTAGATATGGTGACACTTCTTTCTATGGCTTGATAGTAGTTTCCCTTCTGATGTGTGAATTGCTTTCTGCCTGATAGTCTTTTACTGTTTCTTGAAATTGTTATATATCATTCACAGTTGTAATACAAACAGAGAGAAAATAATCGGTTGTGTGACTGTATATAAAGAAAATTAAAATCTCAGATAATATTAGATTATCAATAATAACAAGCTTATGTGTAACTTGTGATTAGTGGTTTATTTGTCTGCTGTCTAACAATTTTTTGCATGCCTGTTAACCAATCAGCTGGTAAAGCTTCCAATGATCAAAGATTTATTTTGAAGCAGAATAATAGTTATTTTAATATTAACTTGCTTGATATATAACAGATTTTTTAATATTAACTGTTTCGCAGTACAATTAAAATAGAAGGGTAATACATTCAAGATTACAAAATCCAGTAGATTATGCCTTCCTTAATCCTTAGTCCTGACATCTGTTACTATCATAAAGCTGCTGCTCCATAGCCTCCCCTCCCCTGTCCCTTACCAACCCCTTGTACCAGTTCAAAAGTGAAAGCTTGAAATCTGTAATCATCCCTCCAATTTACTTAGCAGAAAAAAAGAATGGCCTGTTTGTTTAAGTTTCTTCTTAGTAAAAAATGTACTTTTTTAATTAAAAAATGTCCAAACAATTGTCAAAAAAGTATTATAATCATAAAATTGTTTATGATTAGATTAATTTTTGGGAAAAAAAATACGCTTATGGTTTCATAGGTACTGCCGGTCCCAAGCCAAGGGGGAGGATTGTGTTAGGCCCTCATCAGCCAACGTAAAACTTGTCAAAATACCAAATATGGATCACTCACCCTGGGCTAAGACTTTGTTGTTGTATTAGATTTTTGAAAAAGAGCAAAAACCAAAAAATGAAAAGAGTTCTAGTCCATTTCATAGAGGCTAGGAATAGAAGCTTTGGGGAAAAAATATCATAAAATAAAATCTTGTTCTTTCCAATCTTATCCAAATGCACCTAAAATCTAATCATACCTGCCGTTTTCATGCAATGTACATAACAAATTTCTGCTTGGTGCTTCTGCTTTTCAGCCAACGCAGCAGCAAACACGTTACCGGAAATCTCCTTGTGCTCCATCAGGAGAAGGTATGTTTAATTTTGATGGCTAGCCATGTTCAGTTAAGACGACTAAACTTATGATAGTCCCTTCTCCCTTATTTCTCTTAGCGTCTTCAAAATTAACTAACAAAACTTCATGTGATGTTGTCCTTTTCATAGAAGGGGGAAGTGTTCCAGCCGAGGATGCACCTTCCAACCAGTAAGCAGCAATCAGTCTTTTGATGATGTGCTGACTATTGTTCTAATACCTGAGTGAGTAGGTATCACTTTTTGTTGTTTTCAACAATAAAGGAAGCTTGTCATGTATTCATATTAGCACAAGACAAATGATTTGATCTGCACCTACGCAATAGACATTTATTTGGGATTATGATTTTTGTGTTACTCTTCTCTCCAACAAGGTCTTTCTTTCTTTTTTTTTTGGAAAATATGTAAAAATTATATTAACCAAAATGTATATACAAGTACTCAGGGCATACTCTGGCTAAACAAAATACATCAAAAGATAATCAATAACATCACTTGCCAAAAAGAAGCAAATGCGCAAAACCGGTGATACAATCCGGAAACCAAAAAGCAAAAATACATTTGCTAATACAAGTGAGATATATTAACATATCTGTAAATTCTAAATTTAATTCTATCAATTAGATCCTGCAAATTAAACCTGTGACTGTCATACAAAATACAATTTCTGCAGCTCCAAATACAAAAAACAGTAGTAGCTAAGGCGATGCACCGGAACTTCCCTCTGACTCCCGTGGCTGCCCTGAAATGCACAATGCTGTTGAGCGTACCAAGCAGAGAAATATTCCTCCTTGGAAATTCAGCCCAGTCCCTAATTTCAGCCCACACTTTTAGAGTAACAGGGCACTTGAAAAACAAGTGCTCATTAGTCTCTAACTCACGGTTACAGAAGCAGCAAGTGGATCCTTTGTTCAAGAAAGGAGCTCTATCCAGCGTGAGACATTTTTTATTTGCTGCCAACCATAAGCAGAACGCCTCCTTAGGGGGAATGCTACTATTCCAGATTATCTTTGCCCAGAATTTCCTAGGAGAGGCTTCCCTGAAACAGTCATAAGCTTTGGCCGGGTCAAATCTGTGATTTTTCGTCCAGCTATCAAACAGCAATTCAGCCTGGATTATGCCACCAGCCTTCTCCAACATGAGGTCTCGAATGTGGAAGAGTCTTTTGACAAGAGCTGAATCAGAATTGGCACATCTATAGTGCCATACGGAAGTTCCCCTAAGGTATATATGGTGAACCCATCTGATCCACAAGGATTGCTTATCCGTCCAAATATCCCGCAGAATTTTGGCCAGCAAAGCATTATTCCAGCACTTAAGATTATGGAGGCCGAGACCCCCCTCATCTTTAGGAGTACAAACTAACTTCCACGCAACAAGAGGCTTCTTCCTTCCCACATCACCTTTACCCCAGAGGAAGTTTCTGCTGAATGCATCAACCCTGTCAACAACAGCCATAGGCAGCGGAAACATACCAAGCCAAAAGTTTACCATCCCACCGATCACCCCCCTTATAAGCTCCAAGCGGCCAGCATAGGAAAGGGATTTTCTGTGCTAGTTTTGGATGTGCCCTCCTACCCGGCTAAGGAGGGGAGAATAATGACACACATTCAAACGGGAAGCTAGCAAAGGAATTCCCAGGTATCTTACCGGAAAGGTACCAATGGTGAAACCAGTCAGCAACAGGATTTCGTTGAGAGTGTCCTGATCAACCCCAGAAGCAAATAAAGAAGACTTCCCATTGCTAACCGATAAACCAGAAACCCTGCAAAAAATTTAGAAAGGCAGTGAAAGATTATATTAAAAAAAAAAAGAGTAAAAAATTTAATTGTAAATTTGGTTTACACTTGACACTATTTTTCATTTTAGTCCCTACATGAAAAAACTTGCACATGTTTGTGTTACCTTCAACAGCTTCTAACTTGCGTTTCCAAAAGATCTTCTTTCGTTATTTATGCATTGAACCTACATTGGAATGACTGCTACACAGGGCCGTTTCAGATATTTTAGGGGCCCGGAGCAAAAATCAATAAAGGGACTCCTAAATAAGTAGAACTTATTTTAATAAAGTTTCGTTGAAAAAAATTCATAACATTTAAAATAACCATCAAGAAGTTATCCATCATAACAAAAAAAAAATCAAAATTAAATATTACATGCTAATTACTTGAACAATCTCGCCCTCAAAACATTCTTTGTTGCAAATTCATCGATCAAGTCCTCACAAGCAATTTGATCCAACACTTCATTCTCAATTGCCACCATTGCAAGTTCATTAAGCTTATCTTGAGACATAGAGTTACGCAAGTAAGACTTTGTGAAAGGACACCAAGTTTTTTTTATTTTTATTTATTATTTTTCAGATTCTTTTAAGAGAAATAGATCCTTAAAAATGGGGTTCCTGAGTGGTTGCTCAGGCTGCTCTTGCTTATCAACGGCCCTGCTGCCACAGTTCTACGGCAGTTTCAATAGCAACACAAATATGTGCTTACTTTTTGGTCCTTTTTATAATACCTCTTATGATTCAATTATTGAAGTTATGATGTTAGTGTTGATTCCTATACTTCACATTGTTTTTCGTTTTAATATTGCATTTTATTTTGGTCCCTCCCTATTAAATACCCCACATTTTGGTTCTTATACATGACATTGTTTTTCGTTTTGATCCCTTCACGAAAAAAGTACTCTAATCTAACATCGTTATAAGTTAACTAAACGGTAGGAATTAATTCATATTTTTTTTTTTCACATATAAGGATCTAAATGTGGTTTTTGCTATGTACGGACTAAAACAAAAACCAAGCGTAGTGAATAGAATTATAATTCAACTAAAGTAAAGAAGAAGAAAATAAAAGTCTCCCAGTAGTTATTTCTCAAATGGTGTAAACTCCATGGCGTAATGTAAAAATTGAGTATGCAGGGCTTAAGTTGAGGAAAAGCCTTTCTTTTGATTCCTAATTGTTGGCATTCGAAATTTTCACGCTAATTAATGATGGTGCAATTAATAAAATGAAATAGAACAATAGAGATGAGTCTAACGAAAAGGGTTAGTCCATGTGATAAATCAATGTTTCAATCTTCACATAAAGAAATGTGTATATTTAATATCTGATCATGTTTCAACTAAAAAATTAATGTATTCATTGGTTTGATTTTTGGAAGGATTATCGTATTTGCTGTCTCCAAAATAATGTAATGTCATATTTAAAACCGTTAGATGCAAAGGTAAAGTGACTCATGTAATTATAGAAAGTTTTTAATAATACAATTTAATCTTTTTAATTAATATAAATTTTTGTAAACAATTCATTTATTTCCACTCTTTCATTCATTCGAACAAGAGAAATTGATCTTCTTTTCTTACTCTTATTCATTCAAGCAGTGCATTTTCTTTTCATTCCATCTTTCTATTTTTATTTTTATTTTTCTATTTCACATCCTTTCCAAACATAAGTGTATAGTTATACTGGCCTAAGATAGTACACAAGCAAACACTTCGCACCAGCATTACAGCGTGGAAACCAAGCTGTTGACTCACTTCTATTTTAGCATCATTTTCCATTTCACAGAGTAAACACTGCTTACCATTTCACACAAATAATTGATTCAATAGAGAAGAGTATGAAAATTGCATAGAACATCAAGTTCTTAAGGACACTTGTGGGTTGAATGATTAAATTTTCCTCGAACTGAAAATAAAATTTGTATATATCATTAGTTTTTTTAATGAATTGTGAAAAAATTATTGTTTTGATCTATTTTTACATTGAAAGTTAAAATACTATATGATGTAAAAATATTAATATTACTTTTGACAATAAAATAAATAAGTTAGAATTATTTGGAACTGCTGAAATATCGAGAGATGTTATAAGTTTCTGAAAATTATGATATGTTACGTTGTATAAAATTCATGTTATTTTTTAATCACATTATACCTTTGTATATGGTACTATAATAACACAATTGAGTACAACAGCCTTGCGGTCGTAGATTCCTCACTCTAGCGTCTACGATCAAGTTCAAATACAATTTTGATTTTTGGTTCTTAATTTTTAAAGGAAAGTACGACTCATGCTTTATTATTTTCAGTGGATTTATATTCTATAATGGACTCAGACAGTGTCATAAGATTAATAATAATTCACATTCTGATTAATCAACTGAGTTATAATAGTTAAAATAATTAAAAATGATAAAATACTGGGCATCCATTTGATGCAATGGCATTTAGTTTTGAACTCTATCTAATAAAAATTAAGGCAACTTTCAAAATTATCCCCGAAAAATTACATGGACAAGTGACAGTTAAAGGGCAAAATAGGTTTTTAAGGTCGTTGTTAGCAATTGTGGCCTCTAAAGCCACAAAATAGCCCGATTTGAATTGCTAAACACTGGCTTCCATCCACCACCTGAAGGCCCCAATGCAACACTGCTATGGGAAAAACTTTATACACCCAGAAAAAAACTCATACACCATTCCGGAACAGTAAGTTTCCAAAAATATCCTCACTTTTATTACGCTTCATACATACGGATTCATAAATCCGTAAGATTCTTATGGATTCGCGAATCCGTAATTTCTTTTTTGAGTTATACGGATTGTCCAATCCGTAAGTAAGTTTTTTTTTTAATTTAAAAAATATTTTTTTAAATAATGATGCATGTAAGTTTCGAACCTGTGACCTTCAGATTATTAACACGACACTTCAACCAACTGAGCTAATAAGTCAATTATGCTAAAAGTCAATTAATGTTGATACATATAACATTAAATTTTTTAATGTATATTTAATACCGTATAAGTTTACATAATAAATTTTGTAATAATTAATTTTGCTTTGATGATTAAAGTATTTTTTACATATAAAAATCATAATTTTAAATAAAAATCATAATTTTAATAAAAATTTGCAGGTCTAATAAAAATTATTTTTGTATTTACAGGTTAAATTAAAATTATATCTATATTTACAGTTTATTAAAAATTAAAGTATTTTTTACATATAAAAATCATAGATTTAAATAAAAATTATAAGTTTAATAAAAATTTGTAGGTTTAATAAACTATAAATACAAATATAATTTTTAATTTAACCTGTAAATACAAATATAATTTTTATTAGACCTGTAATTTTTTTATTGAAATTATGATTTTTATTTAAAACTATGATTTTTATATATAAAAAAATACTTTAATTATCAGATCAAAATTAATTGTTACAAAATTTATTATGTAAATTTATACGTGTATTACATATACATTAAAAAATTTAATGTTATATGTATCAACATTAATTGACTTTTAACATAATTGACTTACTAGCTCAGTTGGTTGAAATGTCGTGTTAATAACCTGAAGGTCATAGGTTCAAAACCTAAATTAAAAAAAAAACTTACTTACGGATTGGATAATCCGTATGAACCATACGGACTGGACAATCCGTATGGCCCATACGGATTGGACAATCCGTATAACTCAAAAAAGAAATTACGGATTCGTGAATCCGTAAGAATCTTACGGATTTACGAATCCATATGTATAAAGCGTAATAAAAGTGAGAGTATTTTTGGAAATGCACTGTTCCAGAATGGTGTATGAATTTTTTTCTGGGTGTATAAAATTTTTTCCCACTGCTATATAGTGGTGCTGTTGCACACTATTATAACTATGGGAAGGGAAGCATGACATTATTTCATTTTGAAGATTAACTAATTTCAAAAATATGACATGGCTTAAACATGTATAGTCCCTCAAATTTGAAGTCTATATTTTTAAGTTTCCCAAATTAAAATTTATATTTTTTTTATCTCATTCACAAATTGTTTTTTAAATCACTCTAGACTGATTTTTGACAATTTAGATGTACAATTTATAACGGTTTTGACCACAAGAGGGACTAAAAAAATATTTTGTGAATTCGAGAAACTATAAAAATGCAAGTTTTAATTTGTAAGACTAAAAAGACATACCTCTAAATTTGAAGGACTAAACATATTTAAGTCATTCAACATCTTCATTTAAATTAGAGATTTGAAGCCAGTAATATAGATATTTGGTCAATTGATCTATTATAATGTATAATGAGGTCTTATGTTGCTGCTGCACATAATTTTATGCATACCATAAAAAGCAAGAAAATAAAAGGTATTAGCTTGAGATGTAGATTTCTGCTAATTTTAGGGAAAGGGACCAGGCTACAAAATAGAAAAATAACCCACAAACCATTTTGGGCAGGCCTGCAAGATTACATTGGAAGTTGCAGCAATGAGGTTACTTCATCACTAGCTGACATTTCTCTATTATCCAATATCAATTTTCTACGGTTCAAAGAGGCTTTTGATGCAATGAGCCAAATGATATTTTTATTAAACCAGCAATACAATCCAAAATCCAATATAATAAACTAAAAACTACGTACCCCATTGCCTAGAGACTCCTCGTTATGCGAAAGTAAGAAAGGATATTGTATGCAACCTTATCCTAGCATATGCAAAAAAACTATTTCCGAATTCGAACCCATGACTAACAAGTCACCAAGGTATAACTATACCATTGTGCCAAGGCTCGCCCTCAAAATCCAATATAATAACAGCAAAAATTATAGCATCAAAACTGACTTTAGGAAAAAACAAGAATGGACAGACATACGATTGTTAAAAACATAACTTGATTTAGAATGTAAGAATAATACTCATTCTCAGAGAAACAGCTCATAAAACATCTGACAACTTCCTGCAGGTCTCAGTTTCTTCCATGGTTTCTTACATAGGAGTTGCGTGCTAATAGTTTCTGGCTGGAAGTGAACCGATCACCCTGCAAGAAGCATTATATGTCAAGAGGCAGGAATCTTCCACACATCCAACAAGACAATATAATCTAGCATGCTGCACCATTAAATTGCAAGCCTTGCTACAAAATCAAAATGGTTTTCTTTATGGAAAAATTGAGAGCTCTTTATCAGAAGAAACTACAATCTTGGGTTGTACATAAAAAAACCTTAAATTCCAAGCCTATAGAAGAAGCTCGCAAAGGTGGCACCACTTGAATATGTCATTGATTTTACAGTGAGCTGCTTAGTGCTTGACTGGAAATGAAACTTCCACATCCAACATACAGAAAACTTCTTAAATAAGTTGTGAATAATTCAATTGCAAACTCTTTTGCATCATATCTAGTGGCTTTTGAAAATAAAAATACGATGAAATGCAAATCTATAGAAAAAAACCACAATCTTAAGTCTTAAAAAGGCCCAAGAGGTCGCACCAAAATAAATAATAAATATAATTCTAAAATATAAATAATAAATAACAATATATATATCTAAGCACTGTCAAAGGTAGCACCTCCTAATACATGACATTTACAGTGAGAAGGTTGACATTAGAAAAAGCCACATCAAGAAGACATGTCTATGGTTGGAGACCTTGCTCGGCATTAAATCCAACCTAAAATGTTTAGCCAAGTACTTGCCTCGGCTCTACCTCATGACATGAGTACTAAAATTCTAGGAAGTTCACAACTCACCACAGAAGCAAAGAATACTGCTTATTTCTATACCTGTAAGACTATAGTGGCCAATAGCGAATAGGAGTGTGGAGTAACCACCCAAAAACGTTATAGCA
>PYAF01005831.1:64680-166141 GCA_007407185.1 Glycine tomentella | reverse complement strand
AAAAAAAAAAAAAAAAAAAAAAAACTGTAGGACTGTTTAGGGTGGAGAGTTGCCCAATTTGGGTGCATGCCAAACACTCATGACCCAAGAAACTATAGCCTCTTTCTAGATTCTCCCACAGTTGTGACCCCTTTTTGCCCAATAAAAAATGCTAGTCTCTCTCTCATCGGCCAGCATCTCCTACTCACCCAACCATTTTGCCTCACCAGAAATTGCAGAACAGAGGCTGTTCAGCAGTGGCACAGGTCACGGAGCATGTCCGGCAATGGCACAAACGGAGAATCATGCAAATCGCTGTGGTTTTTCATGAATCACACAACAGCAACCATGACAACCGGGCCACTCCACTATGCCCGCCCGCAATATTGGGAGCAATTGACTACTTTGGGTAAGACTAACCCACTATCCATGTCAGAATGTCACAAAAAAACATCTTAGTCCTATTCAAAAGAAGTATTGGCTCTATATAAGAGTCATAAATTCTAATCCTATTCTAAGTATTTGGTGTATCCCAAATGTATCAGTCAATAAAATTTAAAGGTAAAAGTAAAAATAGGAGGATACTCCTTGGATATGTATCTAAGCATAGTGTATGCGTGTAAGTATCGAATACACGTATGACACCTATACTTTGGCATTTCAGAGTATCTGGGGTTTATAGATTAGGATTTATGATAATATGAGAATCCTAGTACATCAAACATGTCAAAATATGCAATAACTTAACTATATTTTCCATGATGATATGTTCTGCATCTTTTTTTACATGTTCTGGTGTTCCTTACCCCTCTGTTCAAATATTTTCCACGAGAGGAAAGAAAAGAAAACGAGAGAAAATTTTTGAAATTTTCATTGAATAGAAAACTTGGCAGAAAATTTTGAAATTTTTGTCCTTTATCTCTCTTATTTCATGTAATTTTCACTTTAACCAAACAATAGAAAATTCCAACTTCACAAAAAATTCTCTCTTCATCCTAACATAGGGTACATCTCTTGTCTATGATTGGCTAAAATTCAAACCTCAAATAGAATAAAATCTATATCTATCTTGTAGAAACATTTTTTTATCATAAATTCAACTATTCAAGGACTGTTTGGATTTTGAAAATGGGGAACACTGTCAAAATATCAACATTTAAATAATATGTTCTGCATGAAAATATGAAATCAAGGATAATATGACGATGAAACAACCAGAACAAACCTTGCACATGGATGCCGCTGATTCAGATTCAAGAGTTTGCACAGGAAGATGTCCAAGAGACTGGAAAGAATCAATGGCATCTAAAGTCAGCTGCCAGCCACAAAGAGCCACACTACCCACACCAGAGCTGGAGCAGGGATTATCACAACCAGCAGCAGCAACATCCCCATTCACCCAAGGACAGTAGTCATTATGTAATTTGATTGGATCAAATTCAACACCTCCATTACTGTTGTCTCTGTAAGGAGTCCCTGATCATTAGAATCAAAGTACATTAGTTAATGCACAACGAGTTCCCTCTCCCTTCCCATATTGTCCCCCTTGTAGCTCTATCTATAAGTTACTCCTCCCCGTACAATAATCACACAATCTTAGATAAGGCATTCTGATATTATTAATAATGTTTGAAATTGGCCTCAGGATACTTCAATAGCAAAATAACTTTGTGCAATTGAATATCTAATAATTACATCATTAGAAGAGAAATTGGTGAATATATTAATATTACAATGACATCATTCAAAATTGAAAAGACCAACAGCTTTTATCAGTCACATTGAGCATCAGAGTGAATGAAGAGCAGAGAGGGAAGAGCCTCTTCAAGGTTAAATGGGAAAAAAATAACTAAAACTAAAAACTATGTACCCCATTGCCCAAAGGCTCCTCGCTATGCGAAGGTAAGGGGGAGGAATATTGTACGCAGCCTTACCCTTGCATATGCAAAAAGGCTGTTTCAGAATTCGAACCAATGACCAACAAGTCACTAGCATTACAAGAAACTAAATAAAAAAAAATCAGACATACCCATAACATCAGTAATTAAACGGCTTGATTCATGAGATACCCCATCATCAATGTGAGATGCCTTCCTAGCCTGAGTAACTTCTTCCTTGGATACTTCATATGCAGAACAGACAACAGCATTACAAGAAAGGGAAGGATGGGCACCACTTTCAAGGCCACCTAGCACCTGCATGCTACTACTGGTCTTCTCACCACTTTCAACAGATTCAACCTTCGTTGAAGCTATAACTTTTGAGCCACTATCAGCAGCCCTTGCTGTAGATTGAGACACCACAACTTGACTATCCCCTTGAGGATCTTCCCGACTAATTTCCTCAGGCACAAAATCCCCAGTAAGTCCATGAGAAGGCTCAAATTCACCAGCTTGGCCCTGATTTTCAATCACTTCGGCAATGGGTTCAACATCACCTAAACTATCACCTCTATGAACTGAGACATCAGTCCCGTGGATTTCAGCCTCATGACTAGCACCCATGCCCACACTTCCCCCACTAATACCAAAACTAGGTCCATCTCTAGCATGTGCAGTCAATATCTCTGTGTTCAAAACTTCCCCACAAGCATTTGAACTGCTAACACCTGTCTCCCCTCTGGCTCTTTCTAAAAGTGGTTGGAAACAAACACTCTGTTGTGCTTGATTTAACTCAGATGTTTCATTCAAATCAACAGAAGGGAAATTGACTTCATTAACATCAACAGGAAAATTTTCAACACTTTCCATTGATTCATCATCTGAACCATGATAAACCGTATTCATTGCAATAATAGAAGATGCATGGGCAGAATCTCTTGTAGACATGATGCCAATAGCATGATCCCTCTCTGGGTTTAACTGGTTAGTGGTGTTTGCATCTGGCTCTATTTGAATATCCAGTGAATGGCTAGGTACAACATCAGAATTTCTTAACGGAAACTGGGATATTTCCAATAGATTAGTATCACGGGCACGCTTGAAAGGGCCAGCCGAATACTGTTGACTACCAATGACTTCATTATTATCACGGTCAGTTACAGTTCTTTCAGCACTGTCTGCTTGTTGCATGTTTAGATGTGGCCCTTCAGATGTTGTTCCACCATCATCCAACTTGCGTTTGCATATATTGGGGCCTTGTGATTCATAAGAAGTTGCATCGCTTCCAGAAGGTCGCCCAATCATTAAATCTTTCCCTTCACCCGCACCTTGCACATGACCTGAGGTTGAAGTCAAGTTTATTGGTGAACAGGATGGCCCACTAGCAATTTTAAGACTTAAATCTAGACTTTTATTGGAAACAAGTTGCCTTTTATCAGGTGTTGTAGCCTCATCACGGTCTCCAGTCCTCTCATTTTCAACACCATCAGCAGCAGCCCATTCATTGATACCACTAGCTGCACTTATTCCTCGTGTTGATGCTATTTTCTTGCTTGTTTGAGGGATATCAATCCCACAGGGAGTCATGTGAACTGGACGAGAGGCAGTCAAGAAATCCCATACTCTAACTGTGGCCCCACATAAGCTACAATCCAACAAAGGTGACCTAGACTCGCAATTAAACTCTGAACCGAGTACATCATTATCCCCAGTATCTTTCCTGGAAGAAGTTGAATACTCCTTCTTGCTTGGAGCAGGATCAGGTGCAGAGCCTTTGGCTGGACCAGAGCTGTAACCATTTTTAGCAGATTCAGCTGACTGTTCTTCACAGTCAAGCACGTTCGGAAGCCACCGCGGCTCCCATCCACAAAGACTTATGAGCTTTTGAGCCTATTGAAGTGGAAAATTAATGTAAGAATGGAAATGTTAAAATCAAAAGGCCAAATTGGTAAAAATACACTTAATGTGATAAATAATTAAGATAAAACAATGTATATAAAAAAAATCTTACATAAGAATATGGATGAGGAGTCTGTTCACCAGTTAAGCCCATTCCACAAGCATTTTCTGCTCTGCAGCCCAATTCTCCAGCTGTCTGTATTTGCAATTGAGAAAGTAAGCGATCAATTTGAGGGCTATGTATAACCCGCATCTGTTCAACTGCAGATGAAGATACAATGGGGAGGGAATAAAACTGCAAGAGTCCATCACACCGATCCTTAAAACCTCCAATTAGAGCTGAAGGTGAAGTAGGAGGGAACTGCACCAAGCTGTCTGGACAGCTATTGCCTTTCCAAGGACAGGTGGCTTTGTGTCCTCTATCAAGCTGTTCAGAAAATTCTTCACTGGAGGCATCAGCTTCATCAAACATATGAGAAACAATAATCAAGGCCCAGAAAGAAGCATCGAATCTAGTGGTATAAAAGTCAAGACAAAGAGGGCTTATGATGAAGTACCAGAAGATTAAAATAAAAAGAACAAAGTTTACCAAAAAGAAAGTGTGTGGTTTTTTTATTGAATATTAACTAGAATTGACACTACAAAAGGTTCAAATTTCAAAAGACACAGTACAGATACCATATCATAATCTAACACAAATGGTAAAATAACAACCTCTAATAAAATTATCTACTTGAAATTCTAATTTCTAACAAACTTCCCCATAAACCTTACAGAAAGTCTCTTCAATGAAATCGACTGGATAGAACACAACCGTTCACTCATTAAGCGAAAGGTACAAAATAAATCATGTAGATTCTTTACTGAAAAGTACCGAGTAATTTTTTTGGCCTTTCCTCTTTCTCTATCCTTATCTCGGGTATAAGGTTTTATTCAATAGAGGACCCTTTCTTCTGTGCCTATACAAATTGATATTATTCCATTCCAATATCTCCTGGCAACTCCCAAGAAAAAATCTCAAATTGACAAATTATCTCCATGCAGTTATGAAAATCAAGCGTTTTCAGCTATAATGGCAAATTAACTCCTGGAAGAGCCCATTACAACCAATTGAGCTAACAGCCAAAAAATAAACACTTGAGCTAAAAACCAAATAAACAATACAATGCAAGTAGTTACTGAAATCACCCCTCTCCAGACACAACATGCATATAAAAAATTACACAAACACTTCGACACCACTAACAAAACCAGTCTTCGTGGAGAAACACATACATCAATCTACAATAATATATGCACTAAGTCATTACAAAACTACAATAATAGTCTCACCTTCGAAAGAGGGAGCTGAATGAAGAGCAAAATCTAACTGAGCAGCACATATCTCACACTCAATCTTAGCAACACCCACATTCACCCAACCTCTCTTCGCACAAGCCAACGACCCAGCAACCTGCAAAATGACCAAACAAACCTCCTTTCAATATTTTCCACCCAATTATCTCAACCCAACCGTTTTCCAGCACAATTCAACCATAAAGAAGCGAACCTTGGGCAATTTTCCAGCGAGCTTGAACGTCGAAAGCCGGCGGAGCAAATCGCCGCGTTCCCAAGGCCGGCAGGACGAAACCGAAGCCCCTCGCAGCAACGGACCGAGAACCGCGTGCGAATCCGCGCTCAATTTGTCGCTCCGCCGGCGAGCATCCCCGTTTCCGGCGTTCGCCGGAAACGCCGGCGACGACGCCCCGGCGGAGCTGAGAGGAAGAAAAATTATATTAATTCATAGATAATTAAAAGGGAGTAACCGAAAACTCGATTCGAAACCCTAGAAAATTGAGAGCTTGAAATTGAGTTACGGATAACATTAATTGTGCAAATAAGAGAGAGACCTGGCAGCAGGAGTTGGAGGAGAAGAGGGTGGTTTGGGAAGGGAGGGATTGGGATTCGCAGAGGTTACGCCATCTTCGTTCATCTTTAATTTTCTTCTTCTTCACTCACTCACTCACTCACTCTCTCTCTCTTTTTTCTCTCGTTTTCTTCTGCTTCTAAGTTCTAAACCCTGTGTTTGTGTTTGGACTTTGGACTTTGGGAACACGTTATTAACGTGGGAAATAAATTCCTTCACTCTTTCACTTGTGGTTGTGTTGGGGCCTGTGGGGATGGATTGTCAACACTCAACAATTTTTTTTTTTTTTTGTGCCTTCTAATTACTAGTTTATTATTTTTATTTTTATTTTTGTTCAGGCATTTTGGCATTAATTTCTCTGCATATTACAATAAATTACAATAATTATTTTAAAGCTTTTCTTTAATAAACATGTTTAGAGATTATTTTTTTTGAAAAAATATCATATTTTTTAATCTATTATTTTAAATATATTTAGTTCTAATTTTAATTTTAATATATTTTTAGAATAATTATCAATAATGAAAATAACATTATATCATAATATAAATCAATTATCATAAATATAAAATATAATTTATATGCTCAAAATTACTTATTTATTTGTATAAAATATTAATTTATTATAAGCTTTAATTATAACATAATTATACATTTAGAAGTATTTATTTAGAGTTTATTATTTTTTTTAGTCTCTAAATTTTTAAAATTTTCTTTTTTAGTCTTTTTTTACAGGTTTTAATTCCTTAAATTTTTTCATCCTTACTTTTTAGTCACTTTTAGTCTTATAGGAACTATACGTAAAAGATGAAAAAATATTTTTCTATTATAAATTTATAGTTATATAAAATAAATAATTATTTTTGCAATATATATATATACATACTAAAATACTAGTATTATTTTGATATTTTATATAAAAAAGTAAATAAGAGTATTTTTCTATTATAAAAAATTTAGACTCAGTTATAGATATATTAATTACTATTTTTTATATTTTAATTTCTTGAAAAGTTTACTGGTGAAACGTCAACTCTAATTCATCAAACTTTTTCTGTTATTGCTAGACTTTTTTTTTTCATCACATGTAACTCCTTCTCTTTTTGTTGAATGCATTACTTGATAATTTATCTGTTCCTATCATACACATCCTCGTTGCAATAAGATTAAAAAAAATTAATTAATGGACTTGTTTGGACAAATTCGTTGTGTGTAATAAGGTAAAAGTTAGATACAAATTGTAACACCCCATATTCATCTGGTTCATTAACATTGATTTAAGGTTAAACGCAGCAATTATCACAGATATTTAAAATGGAAGCAGTAAACAAAATGTCGTCATCAAACGTCATTAACAACATCAACTGTACATCATATATGGTGAATTCTCATAATATACAAAGTATATGTCTCAAAACTATACATATCTCATCATTACCAAAATACACGCATAAAATCAAAATATCAAAATATAGAGCCAATATGTTCTTGACTATATGTCTAAGGTTCTCTCTGAACCATATCCCTCTACTCGGGCCTCTTGTCCTGAGATCTATCAGCTGCTCCCTGAGCATCACCTGCAAAACATAATCCCAACAGGGGTGAGATAACAATCTCAATAAACTCAGGGTCCTTGGAGGTCTTTCCTCCCCCTGATTCACTTCCATACACATAATATCAAAATTGGCATTACAAACTAGCCATCACAGCTATCAACCATATTACCACATGTACATAGCATATACAAATATAAATCGATGCCTGAGGAAGCTTCATCCATTCATATGGGTACATCCCACATCAGGACCTACTAAACATGCCTGAGGAGGCTTTATTCATTCATATGGGCACATCCCACATCAGGGCTTTCTTACTTTGCCTAAGGAGGCTTCATCTAGCTATGTGGGCACATCCCACATCAGGGCTTATATATATATATATATATATATATATATATATTATTAAATTCAATTCTACTGGTCAGAGAATCTAATCAAGCACATAACAACACTATCATAGTGTTCAACTCATCATATACATGTTTCCATAAACAGTAACACACAATTTCAATATACATGCATCAAGATATACAATAACCATAACTCCCTTGGAGTATGGTGGAACATAACAGTAGGAAACACTCCCAAGAATAAAGAGCTTACCTGCTCTCAGCGCTATACCGGCTCTCTCGGCTTCATGGTCACAACCACCAGCAAGATCACTATCACGCCCTACACAAGGCATAAAACAATCAATCAATAACGGTCCTTAGTTGTTAGAAATAAAGGAAACGTCATTCCCTTCCATTAAAACCTCTATGTTCTCTATCTTAGGGTTATCAGAGCTAACCACCTTATAGGCGATTCACAGACCCTCAATAGGATCTATCTTGGTCTAACCAAGATCTTAGAGTCCCCCAGACTCTGCATAAGCTCAATTCAATGATCTACTAGGTCATATATCAACAATTTCCCAACATGACTAAAACAGATATATCAACACATCTTCACCGTTTATTTGGCCTTCCGAACAACTTTTGTAAAGGCACTTAGGCTTATAACTATCATAATATCTTCTATCTACTCAACATTTTTCCTACCCATACCAAACTCATAGTCAAAATCAAACTTCATCAAAAATTATGTTTTAAAGTTAATATTCATCAGAATAACCTCTTGAGCATTCTTTTCTAAAGAAACCAAGCCTAATTCCAGTCCTATCACAAAGTGGTCACTATTCATCTCAAGAACAATTTCACAAATCAAACGGTAAAACTTGAGTTTTTTACCTCTAAATCGACAGGAAAAGCTAGAGAACAACTTTTCCAAGCTTGAACGTCCTTAAAACGCCTTCTTTTCTCCTCAGAATCAAACTTTGTGAATTTCTCTAGAGAACTGGATCTCTTTGTTTGATGGTTTTCAGAGAAAAGTGATGATGGAATATAGCTTATTGAGTAGTTCCTTTCAACTTTCATGTTGGGTGTGAAAGGTTTTGGTCAACGGTTGAGTGTTTAAGAAGCTTCTCTAGTTCATTAATGGCAGAAGCAGAGAAAAGGAAAAAAAAAAGAAAGACAGAGAAGGCTAAGGAAAGAGAGAGAGAGGCTGTTATACAAATTATTGATAGTATCTTTTGTGGGTTAATATGAGATATTTATAGCCTTTCTAACCTTATTCTTAATAAAGAGTGAATTATCTTTATCTTGAGAAGATATAAGAAGATTATCTTTAGGGATAAAAAGATTGTGTTTAAAGATAAAAGGATTATGTTTAGGGATAAGACTCATAAGAGTGATATCCTTAAAGATGAAAGGATTATTCTTAAAGATGATTTGTGTGTCAAATCAATCAAAAAAAGAAAAGGAATAAAAAAGAAATTAGCATGCACAAAAAAGAAGAAAATAATGATATTAATATAATCATTTAATATCACATATTCAAATCAATAAATGTGTCATTATTGATACTTAGAAAAATGAAGAAAAAAAAACATTAATAAATTTTAAAAAATACTATAAAAGTGCTTCTTTATGATGATTTGGTAATATCTCATGCAATTTGTAGTTTAGTTTTTTTTTTTGCAGCATCCAACAATTGTTTTTGACTCTTGAGCTAATAACATATTCGGACTAACAACCATCACCCTTTAACAATAGACTTATCTAGCTTCCAAATTTTAAAAGCGTTTTGCATAAAATTATTTTTAAAAAATCTTAGTTGTACGTGTTTTTCTTGACTTATAAATTAATAAAATTTAAGTTGAACTTTTATCTTGTTTTTGTGTGTGTTTTACAAAGGTTTATCCATAAGAAGTTCTGGTATATGATCTCCATTTGACATTGTAATTTGGCTGATAATTATTCTCTACACTTGAATTTTAATAGTATTTTTGGTGTAATTATTTTATTTCTCTTATGCTTTTGGATTTTGTTCGTGTTTTATTTCGTTTGTTTTAGAATAAATGTTTTGTTTGGTTAGAGGATTAGTTTTTATGCTTTTTTCATTTGATCTTTGACTCTTTTTTTTATTTTTTATTTTATTTTGAAGGAATTGCTTTGAGCACTTTGGAGATATATTTTGAGATGTTATCATTGGAGCCTGGGAACTCTGAACATTTCTTCTGAAGCCACTAAGCTAGCATAAGCAAGCCACATTTGGCTAGCTTAAGGTAGTTAATTGTTGAAGCCCTATAAACTTGTTATGCTTGTTTAAGCAAACCATGTTTAGCTAGATTAAGTGAGCTAACTCTGGAAAGCCTAAATACTTGTTGTGCTCGCTTAAGCAATCCATGTTTTACTAGCTTAAGTGAGCTTAAATGAATAGAGTTATTGTTGTGTTGTTTTTAAAAGCCAAAAAGAATCAAAAGAAGGCAGTGTTTTAGAGGTTAAAGAAAAAAATGTGGTTGTGTCTATGCTTGAAGGCTCTACTCTGATTGCTCCTTTTGTGGTTCCCATGGTTATGAGTATCTAATTTCATCCTTGTTGGGATTTAATATAATTAGACTATCTTTATGTAATTATTGTTTTTCTTATTCAATAAAGCAATTGTTATTGCTATTCTTTTGCACCTATTGTTTGTTTTTAGATTGATTACTCAATTACTTGATCCACTGCATTTCAACTGTATTAGGAAAAATCTATTTGAATTGCAAGTTGAAAAACCAATAATTTATACCTAGGGATAGATAAAGAGAATTGGTCATTATTAAAATATTTATTCCTAATGCAAGTCGTTTACTACATTAATCAAGAGATTGATAATCGTTTACTACATTATTCTTAATGCCTGTGGATAAGTTCTCTCACTCAAGGGATTAATGTTAGAATAATTTGTGGGTTGGTGATAATATAGTCTTAATTAAATAAAAATAGTCGATAATTTCATGTTGGGATAATTTAATGAAGTTAAATCCCAACGTTTTCATTCGATTGTAACAACTGTTTTTTTTTTTTGCGTCTACTAAGTGTTTGACAAAATTCCACAACCCATTTTTGTTTCCTTAAACTATTTATATTTTACATTTATTGTTATTATTTTGGTTACTTCAATACTTAAACCTGCGTAGTATACTTAATCTATTGTTATTATCCAAGTACTGCACAAGTCTTTGTGGATAAGACTAATAATGAATTTGAGACCCACTCGTAACCCGTTAGACTGATCCAAAAGTAAGCATTTTTGGGGCAGGTGAAATCATATTCAGGGTTGAAGAAATAAAGAATTCTGTTAATACTGGGCAATATTAGGCAGGCGCAGGTTAGAAAAAACAAACCCATCGAAACACCGACTCGTCTGAATAGTTGTTTTTAAAATTTTAATAAGCATAACCATTGTTTTCTTTACCTTTGTGTAGAAGTCAATCTAAGCTGTTGATTATGAATACATTTGACTCCACAAAGCTGGCACGTAGTTTTGTGCCTTATATTATGCATCATTTCTCATTTCTCTCACCGTCTTTACATTTCACTTCGCACCATTTTTCTATTCATTCACTTTCTTCATTCATCACATCACTCCGTCTCCATTCCATCTAGTGTGACTTTTTTTGATCTACATTCTACATTTTTGATTCTCTTAAGCATTCAATTAATAGGAGCTCACACAAGAACATGCAAGAAGATGGGGAAACTCTTATCTATTTATACTTCACAAGAGTGTAGACAAATTAGATAGTACAAATAATATTGAACACACGAAAAATGTGGCTAACATTGTTCACAGTCATTTCTTTTTGCGTCACCAATAAGAAGTGGTGCAACCAATTTTTGACAAAGGCTATAAGTTTTCTTTTTTTAGTTGTTCTTTCTCTTCATCTTTATCGTTCATATTCTTGGTATGGGTCATCGTAAGTTTTGATTTTGGTTGGGGTTTTAGAGTTTTCATGTGATTTTGGTTGTTTTTTCTTCTTCGATCTAAATGTCAAGGAGACCATTCAAAAGAATATAACCCACACATACTCATTCGATGCATTTGTAATCCAATTGACCCATCACCCGATCAAACCGATGTATCCAACGGTCAGATTTAGTTTGGATTTTCAAGTTGGTTGTTTTTTCCCAATCACCTATTTTTTGTATGAACCTGCTATGGCAGGATTTCATTGGGGTGTCTATACTCCATGTTGTTAGATTGTAGTGGTCTTGGCCTCCCTTTTACAAAAAGAAAAAGCTTTCTTTAAGTTATTTTTTTTTCTTTTGCCAACTATATTAAATGATGAATCCATTTAATTCATAAAAAAAATAGAACAATCTGAATCCTAATCTTAATATTCATATTTATACAAATCATAAAGTTATGGTTTTTATTTGCATTATTTAATATAGATATATGATCACACGAACCTAGTTGTTTACAAGAACCCTTTATTTATTTATTTCTGTATTACAACCAACGACGTGTAAGTCATTCTACTTTATAATAACACTTCAACTAATATAAGCAATAAGATCAAAGAAATTCATGTTAATATTAGAATTTTTTTTGACTGAATATATTAGAATATCAGAATTTTCATAACTCCAAATAATAACAAAATAATAATTAATCTCCACAATCACGACGACAGTGGACGTGTCCCTCCCTACACCTTTTATAAACTCCACGAAATTACACTCCACCGTTTAATATTTTTGGTTTCTAAAACCTTTTCCAACGTATGCTTAATTCGCCTTGTCCAAGAAAGGAAGTACATCAAAAACCACGAAAAAAAGAGAAAAATAAAGAAAATTAAAAAAAGCCTTATCACATTACACAATTCGACAGGCACAAAACCATCCACACATACCCCTCCGGAACATGCCATAAGCCTATCACTCATCACTTTCTATAGCCACAAAATCACTTCCTCACTTCATTCTTTTTCATCATCATCATCATCATCTTCTTCTTCTTCTTCTGTCACAAGTTCCCTTTTGTATGTTCTACCTCAATTTGACACCCAAGTTTCTGTCTTTGAATTGAGGTACCGTACCCTTTCAGTTCCATTTAGCCAGAAGTATTAGTATCACTCTTATTTTTTCACTTTCGATTGAAATTTGGTTTCTGGGTAGGTTGAGTTCTTAATTGAAGTGTGTGGTGTAATGGGGTATTGTTGAGGTTTTAGAAGATAATTTAATTTTGGAACATTCTAGTGGTTTTGGTATTGTGGGGGTGTGGGGCTCAGTATGTTAATTTTGGTGGGGAGCGTGCAAGGAACAATGACTTCTCTTGCTTCTCCAGTGAGTTTGGGGAGCCTCATGGGTGTGAGTTCCTCTGGAAGGTCTCATTCTGTGGTGAGGAGAGTCTCTCTTTCAAGAGGGAATTGTAAGGGGAGAAAGAGATGGCATTGTGTGTCATTGTCTGTGTGTAGATATTCAGTTACCACAACTGATTTTGTTGCTGACCAAGGGAATTCAGTGTCCCTTGATTCTAACAGTAGTAGTAGTAAGGGTGGTGATGATGGTGCTGGTTTTGTGCTTAAGCCTCCTCCTAAGCCTGTGTTGAAGTCCCCAGAGAATAAGAGTGACCCTATTTTGGGGCCCTCAAGGACTACTGGGGATGTGGAAGAGAGGAATAAGGTGATTGAATCACTCGGGGAGGTGTTGGAGAAGGCGGAAAAGCTTGGGAGTTCGAAGGTTAATGGCGAAAGGAATAATGGTTCAGTGAATAAACCGGTCAGGAGTAATGCAGATGCTAGTCCTAAGGCTGATAAACCTCTGAATTCAGCGGCATCTCAGAAGTCTAAAACGTTGAAGAGTGTATGGCGTAAAGGGGACACGGTTGCATCGGTTCAGAAGGTTGTGAAGGAAGTACCAAAGCCTATTAATGACAAGAATGAAGGGGAGAAGACTCAAACAAGGGGAGGGGAGAAGGTGGTATCTCAAACTCGTGCTCCTCAACCGTCTTTGAAACCTCAACCACCTTCGCAACCTCAACCGACGTTGCTATCAAAACCTTCGATAGCTCCCCCACCTGCTAAAAAACCTGTTGTCTTGAAGGACAAGGGAGCAGCCGAGACAACATCTGTTAAATCTAAAGAAAAGAAATCGCCCATCTTGATTGATAAGTTTGCTTCCAAGAAACCGGTAGTAGATCCTCTAATTGCGCAAGCAGTTCTAGCCCCTCCAAAACCAGGGAAGGCACCTCCCCCAGGAAGGTTTAAAGATGATTTCTGGAAGAAAGGTGCTACATCTGGGGGACCAAGAAGACGGATTTTAGAGGATGATGCGATTCATGATGAGGACGCGTCTGAACTCAATGTCTCCATTCCTGGTGCTGCAACAGCTAGAAAAGGAAGGAAATGGAGTAAAGCAAGTCGAAGGGCAGCACGACTCCAGGCTGCCAGGGATGCAGCTCCCATCAAAGTAGAAATTCTAGAGGTTGGTGACAAAGGTATGCTGGTGGAGGAATTAGCCTACTGTTTGGCAACCAGTGAAGGTGAAATCCTGGGTTATCTGTACTCCAAGGGAATTAAACCAGATGGGGTACAAACAATAGACAAAGATATGGTAAAGATGATTTGTAAAGAGTACAATGTGGAAGTCATAGATGCTGATCCATTCAAAGTTGAAGGTTTAGTTAAGAAAAGAGAAATTTTTGACGAAGATGACCTCGACAAACTCAAGGACAGGCCCCCTGTTATTACTATTATGGGCCATGTAGATCATGGCAAGGTAAGTGATGTCACTCTGTAATTCTCATTTATCTCTGGTGTTTACCTTGAATTACTCCATTTTCTGATAATTTTTTGGTGTGATCAATTGGCAGACAACTCTTTTGGATTATATACGGAAGAGCAAGGTATGGTTAAAATTTAATAATGTGTGAGTGATTATTACCATGTTTTACACAACTTTTATGTTGTGTGATTAGGTTAGCACAATAGTTTACATATGCATTTTTTGATTTTTTTTTTTTTTTTTTTTTTTTTTTTTTTTTTTTTTTTTTTTTTTTTTTTTTTTTTTTTTTTTTTTTTTTTTTTTTTTTTTTTTTTTTTTTTTTTTTTGGTGTCTCACCTATGACAAAACTGTTCCCTATGCTGGTTGGACTACTGTGGGTTTCTAGGATGGATACGATCCTAAATTTGCAAGACAGTTATATGCAATCCATGGATTTCAATACGGGATTACTGGATTAGTATAACTTTCAAAACCGAAGCATTTTGAGGGCCCTTATGAAAATAGATACTGAGCTGAGAAAAGTAAAAGGGTTGCTAGTTAGTAAATCATAGTATATACCTTATGAAAATAGATACTGAGCTGAGAAAAGTAAAAAGGTTGCTAGTTAGTAAATCATAATATATAATAAGAGACAATTGCTTCACTTTGTACCAATAATTCATAATAGATGTTCTGTGTGTTTATGAAATGCTATGCTGTACCCTGCTTCCTTTCTGGATTTTGCTATGCTGGCTGCATTGTGTTATTTTCTTAGCACCAGGATATGATGGAATTATGTAATTTCAGGTAGCTGCTTCTGAAGCTGGTGGGATCACACAGGGAATTGGGGCCTATAAAGTGGAAGTACCTGTTGATGGAAAAAAGTTGCCGTGTGTTTTCCTTGACACTCCTGGGCATGAGGTATGCTCAGTTTTAATAAATTTTCCACTTCTAACCTTTTCCCTTATAAATATGCTAAACTACTTGTACATTTCCTTCTGTTGGATCATGTTGGGTCCTGTAATCCATGTAATGACTTGCTGACTAATGTTAACATTTAGTTTTTAGCTTAATTATTAACTATAACTATAAGTCAACTTTTCACTTTCATTTCCTTTAGAAGTATAGTTGATATATATTATATACATTCCTGTAGGCATTTGGAGCAATGAGAGCTCGCGGAGCAAGTGTTACAGACATTGCTATTATTGTTGTGGCTGCCGATGATGGGATTCGTCCTCAAACAAATGAAGCTATAGCTCATGCCAAAGCAGCGGGAGTACCCATAATCATTGCAATAAACAAGGCATGCCAACATGAAGTGTCCAACCTCATTTTATAATTGTTATGCTTTACTTGGTGATGGTTTCAGGAATTGTTGACAAATTTTATTTATTTGAAACAGATAGATAAAGATGGAGCAAATCCAGAACGAGTCATGCAAGAGCTTTCTTCAATTGGTTTAATGCCAGAAGACTGGGGTGGTAACATCCCAATGGTTCCGGTTTGTATTTCTTATTTGTCGCTATCATTTTGTATCCTATTTATGATTTTTTAACTTTCAAAAAGTTATATTTTTCTCTCGTTCTCTTATGTCCAACAGATAAGTGCTCTTAAAGGGAAGAATATAGACGATCTTTTGGAAACTGTTATGCTTGTTGCTGAGGTAACTTGTTTACTGTTGGTGTCATGACTACTGACTAGCTTAAGTCACTTTACACCTATTTTATCCGTTTATCTAATTAATTAATACGTTTTAATGTTCTTATGTTATTTTATATTGATAGAAAATCTTGCTTTTGGCATATACTTGTAAGTTGTGATCAATAGATGGAAATAAATCACTGTGAGATACACATTTATAACGTCTCGATATTTTCTCAAAAGTAGATGGAGTTTAACCCTCACCTCCCATATTTAATTTAATAAATATACAATTCTCCTTGATGCATATTGTATAAAATAAAACTATGTGATTGTGTCCTAGCATTCTGAAGTCTCCTCCATGTCGGAGACTCCTTGATTTATTTTGTGCTTTTGTGGGACTGAGAAGGCTATTGACTAATTGACAATGCGTCAGTGTTTGGTTAAAATTTACACTTGTTTGGGCTTTCTTTTATCTTTCTGGTATTCATTCTGACCTAAGCATTAATGGTTTAGTTGCAAGAGCTGAAAGCTAATCCTGATAGAAGTGCGAAGGGAACAGTCGTTGAGGCAGGGCTAGATAAATCAAAGGGACCATTTGCTTCATTTATTGTGCAGAATGGCACCCTTAGACGGGGAGATATATTAGTATGTGGAGAAGCTTTTGGAAAGGTTGGTAGCCACAAACTTAAAATTGAATACTATATGATCTTAACATTCGGTTACTGAATTCCGCCATTCTACTTTGCTTCCCTGTGCATTGGTAAACATGTTTTGTTTATTTCTTTCAGGTGCGGGCTTTATTTGATGATGGTGGAAAGCGGGTTGATGAAGCTTCACCCTCTATACCTGTACAGGTTTGTAAATTCATAGTACAAAAGAGGCATATGATGCATTACTACTTTCGTTTAGCAAAACCAAGAATTCATAGTACAAAAGAACTGGGAGTGGTGGGAGGGGGGGGGGGAGGTGTGAAGTAGAGAGGACATCAGTGTTGTGGTTTCCCTCAACATGTACATGGACTGAATCACTGCATATACACATGTATCAAATATTAGTTTGCTAATCCAAACAAATACTGGATGCTGATTAAGTTCACTCGTCTTCCTTTAGGTACCCATTAGTTAGTTAGTTAGTGGGCTGAAATAGTTTGAATAAGGCATGTTTGCCTATAAGAAGGGAGGTTGAGAGACAGAGCTACTTTATCATTTGAGAAAGGATTTTACTTTTAAGAGAGAGGGGAGAGAGAACATGGTCTCTTGAATACCCTGAGTATTCAATAAAATTCATTTCTTTTCTAGTTTCTGATCCAGTTTCTGTCATCTTCATTTAGAATATTGATGTGAATTCATTAGTTGGCAGTATAATTGTTGACATGACATTTCTCTAATTGCAATTTAAATTACATCCTCGCACATGTGCATGTCTATTATATTTATTGTTGTGCATTTACAATTACATCCATATGATGACGTGTGCTGAGTAACACAAATGTTCCTACAACCAAGAACAAATTAATTAATCTGGAGAATACAAATTTGAGTTATCCTGTATTCAATGACCAAATCATTTCTTCGATTTGAGTACTCTGGCTACACTTTTGTGTTTATTTAAGGTGTAGGGTTAAGTAATCCTGTAAAAGGCTGTAGTTAAAAGATTTTGCAATGTGTTTTTCACACCAACGCTATTTTGATCAGTCTTTTTCTACATTGATCATGCACTTCTCCTTTGGGGCACCAGAGGGATTGGCCTTGGAACAATAAGTAGAGCTGCATAGCTGTAGAATTAGTAATTACTACAAAAAGCAACTGGTCTCATTCAGTGTGGATTTCAATTCTCTAAAGATTGATGTGTCTTGTTACAAGCTTACTGATTAAAGGAAATGTTCCCAGTTGAATTTAGTGAGATGGGGAGAATTAAGAGAAACAGAGAACTTAGAGAATGAAACAGCTTCTCACCAGGATTATAATAACTGATGCAAATTCCTCAACACTAATATCTGTGAACACTAACTGCATCTAAATGAGATACATGAACATACTATTTCCTATGTACATTTAATATCATTATTTTCAACGCTTTCCACATTAAAAATCAAATAATGAAAATCTTTTGGTGGCATCAATTTTGCTGTTAGTAGCATGGGAAAAGATCTATCATGGTGGAGAATACAAGTATAAAACACCTTTAGATTTTGAAGTTTCTTAGTTACCTTATTCAGCCACTTTTTAAGAGCCATGTGGATTGCCAGGCTCTTCATAGATGCCTAAACTTGACCTAATTCAAAGTTATCTGTTATGTCTTCTGTGCATGTCTACAGGTTATTGGATTGAATAATGTTCCAATTGCTGGTGATGAATTTGAGGTTGTTGAATCCCTTGATACTGCACGTGAAAGGGCAGAGGCTCGTGCTGAGTCATTGCGTAATGAGCGTATTTCAGCAAAGGCAGGGGATGGAAAGGTCACCCTTTCTTCCTTAGCTTCAGCAGTTTCGTCAGGAAAGCTGTCTGGACTAGATTTGCATCAACTAAATATTATTTTGAAGGTTGATCTTCAGGTATGATCACTGCTACTAGTGTTACTTGAATTTGTACAGTTTTGGTTGATGTTAAATTTGCCTTGCTGAACTAATTGATGACTGTCAGTGATATCAATTATCATGCAGTGATTTTATATTATTAAAACTCAATATATATGATATTGAGTCATTGAAATAAGAGCATAACGTTATGTAGTATGCACCTTACCAATTTACCTTGAAATTTATATTAAGAACTTATCATATTTTAACTACCCCAACAGGGATTTGAGTGCTTTTTCTTGCAGGAAAACATGTGTATTCCAATAGAAAGAAGACTACTTTAATATGGTTATTAATAATTCGCCAAAGTTGATATGGCCCAACACTTTGACACAAGCTACTTACTGAGACATGTTTAGATATCTATCTGTCAGGAAATAAGTGTTAAGCATGTGTGTGTTCATGTAATTTTGAGTGTAGCATGTATGGAAGTGTCAATAACCTATCCAATACTTTATCATTTATGGTAAATATGCAAATCTGTTGTATGCCTGGCCTAATGTTCACAATAGGTAAACATACAATGAAGTTGGCATTTTCTGTATTGTTCTAAATGGCTGCAACTTCAATATGTTTTTATGGATCATCACTTTGGTTATTGCTTCACGTGCAATTAATGTCATTGTTTTTGGTCATGGTTAGGGATCTATTGAAGCTGTCAGAAAAGCGCTGGAGATTCTACCACAAGACAATGTCACACTGAAGTTTTTGTTGGAAGCAACAGGTGATGTAAACACAAGTGATGTGGACCTTGCAGTTGCAAGCAAGGCCATCATTTTGGGATTTAATGTGAAAGCACCAGGCTCTGTGAAAAGCTATGCAGAGAACAAAGCTGTTGAGATTAGATTATATAGAGTCATTTATGAATTAATTGACGATGTACGGAAAGCAATGGAAGGGCTACTAGAACCTGTTGAGGTAAATCAAGATATCTTTAAATTTGTAACCTTAGTGTTGATTATGCATATGCACACTTTTGTTCGAGACGGATTATGACATGACATTTAAGTACAGTAAAGCTTGTAAAAATATCTCTGTGACATAAATTTGTGTTTCTAAAGGATACTTGTAGATTTCTAATATAGTTCCTCTTTTATTTTGTCTAAGACATTATAATCATATATTGCCACTATATATGTTGTCTAGTACTCTAGTGTGCATTAGGTAGTGCCAACTGGTCCTTTCCCTGCATTTATATGGTCCAACATACTAGGGCATGCTTCGTTTCTTATCACTTTTGTATTCTTTTTGAAAAGAGTTACTGAAGCTTCAGCTGCAAGACTTATTGCTATCTTTTGTAGGAACAACTAACAATTGGTTCAGCAGTAGTACGAGCCGTATTCAGCAGCGGTAGTGGTCGTGTTGCAGGATGCATGGTTACAGAGGGGAAAATACTAAAAGACTGTGGTATTCGAGTCAAGCGGAAGGGGAAAGTAGTTCATGTTGGTATTCTTGATTCTTTGAGACGGGTGAAGGAGATTGTTAAAGAGGTAAGGCTCTGCTTCGAGTATTACTTCCCATTTTTAGGATTCATACACAAGGATATCACTGCAACTATTGCATGGTACAAGTATCAAGATGATTGGACAAATGTTCCTTAATTTATCAAAATTTACCAATTGTGAAGCCATTTATTGTCAGTCCATTTTCGTTTGTATGTGGCTATCACGAATGGGCATTAGCTATGTTGTTTTTTTTTTTAAAAAAATAATGAGAAATAAATATTTGTACATATATTGATCTTTACCTATCAAATATGCTAGTATTCTGAAGATAATGCCCCAAATCTGTTTTTCCTGAACAGTGAATCAGATTTAAACTCATGATATTTTGCTTGTAGTTGTTCCTAAGATGTCTTCTATCAAATGAAAGCTTCTTGTTTAGATGCTAACATTCTGCCTGTAGAATAGCTTTTTCTTGCTGCTTTTTTAACCATGATTGCTTTTTCTGTGTTGAATATCTTGGTGTTGCTTCTCCATGTCATTGTAGCTTCTGCCTGAATATACATTCTTTTTCTATCCCTTGTGAGCAGGTAAATACCGGTCTCGAGTGTGGACTTGGATTAGAAGACTTTGATGATTGGGAAGAGGGTGACATTCTTGAAGCCTTCAACACGGTTCAGAAGAAGAGGACCCTTGAAGAGGCCTCAGCCTCAATGGCAGCTGCCGTGGAGGGAGTGGGAGTTGCATTGTAGAATGAATAATGATGTGTTTCATTATGAGATTGGTTCCTCTCTTGTGTTTGAACACAGTGCAAATGCATTCCAGGTTCCAGTTGAAAAAACATAGTAGTTCTCTCCAGTTGATATTATGACATTGGAGAGTTAACAATTCCCTCATCATTTATATTGACAATGAGGGTGCCACTGCTGAGGATCTTAGTTCAAAATGATTTGTTCTACTGTTGGCTGTAAAAGTGTATATAACAAAATAGAGAGGGAAAAAGTTTCAATGCCCCTTGACCCAAAAATACTTGTAACAACCACATAAGACAAGGGAAGAATTGCATTTTTTTTCTTTATTTTTTGTATGATGTGTTTTTTTTTTTTTTTGATCGGAAAAGTATATATTATATATATATATGAGAAAAAAGGATAGATACAAAAAGAAATCAGAAAACAGTCCAAGATAACAAACCCAGCCTATGGCACACTAATGCATAGAAAACATGAATTAAGGTGCCATAAACAGTATGGACCTAAAACCCCCAAGACAAGTGAGAGAATTTAAACTCTCCCTTGCTTACAAAAAATATCCCTAAGATTGCAAGCCCAAACGTGGAAAGGCATGTGAAAGCCTTTCTCCAAATTTTTGCACCACAACCAACAGAAAAATAGATCCTCATCCAACAGCTTTTGGCTATTAAAACTCCCATTTTTAAAAATGATAGTATTTCTGTGCCCCCAAATAGCCCATGTCAAGGCTAACCACCAAATTTTGTATGATGCTCTATAGTGGATGCATCATCTTATTTTTGATAAAAAAAAAAGAGAAAAAAATGGATGCATCGTCTTACACTTGGGCCTGGAAATTTGTATTTTTACTGTGTTTTGCTCCTAGATTAAATAGTTGGATGATCAAAGTTTATCCACCGATGTAAATAATTTGGTTAAAAAATATTTGCAGTTTGTTTTATCCTCTAACGATTGCATTAAATAAAATCATGAGAAAGCATATTGGTTGATATTTTAACAATCTACTCATTAGTTTATACGTTTTAAATTTTTTTGATCTAAAATGTGTACAGGAAATATGTAATATGAAATAAGAGTATTAATATATTTCATTGAAGTCTTTTTTTTTTTTTTTAAGATACTGATGGTAAAGAAGAGTTTGAGGCTGATTTTTTTTTTTAATGAAAAAATGAATAAAAATTACCATTCCTATTGTCTGTCCAATCTTAAATTATAATTTTGAACCAAAAAATATATATCTATTGATGAAATAGTAGATTAGTTTTGATATTTTATTTTTTGTAAAACATAATTTGGAAAGAAAAGAGGAACTTAAGATGAGCAAAAATGAACAAAGAGAATTGATTCTCTTTTGTAAAAGCAAAAGAATAAGCAAATGAGGGAAAATATTGAATGCTAAACGAAGTGGGGCAAATGGAAACGAAATAAAGTTGAATAAACTTTCCAATATAAATTTTAAAAAATTCTTAAATGCATTTGGGAAACACCATAAATTCATCATGTTAATGATTCACTACCATGTTTTTTCTTCTTCAAAAAATCAAATAAATTATTTTCCCTTTATTATTCTTTCTATATTTGTCTTGATTTCCCAAATTTAAAAATATGTAGTATTTTGCCTTGTTAAAATGTTATCCCAATTACAATTTTTATGTACTATCATATTAGTTTATTAATTTTTATAATAATTATCTTAAAAATTAAGCAATCAATAACTGTTAATATAAGTAGTAGCGATTTATATCTCTAAACCAAGTGGTCTAGGGTTTACCGCTTTTTGACAGGTGCTATTTCGTATCAATACTTTGATTACAAAAAAAAATCTTAAAAATATATTTATCATAATTATTAGGCAAGTCATTACAACTAGCTTCTAACATTTTTTAAAACGTTATTTGAAGTAACATTTTTTAAAACATAAGCTTTTAACTTTTTAATTTTATTTCCTTTTTAAATATGTCATTTTACATTTTTTAACTACTTCAACAGCTAGTTTTATTGAATACTTGTGATTTAATAAATTAGCTTAAAAGCTTTCAATATTCAGCTATCAACTAATTTTGTCGAGCATAGCCAATATATACACATATAAAGGGAAGACTAGAAGAGTCAAACTCTAATACTAAGGAGACGTTTGTTTCATGAAATCTTTTAGGATTCTAGGGAATGTAGAGATGAAAATGTATATTCCGACGTTTGTTTGAAGGTAATCGACAAATATTCTTGAGTATCTTTTATTCTCAGAAAAATGAGATGTTCATGCTTATGTTGATTTTGTATTGAGTTGATTCTCATGAAAAGAGGGTGAGAATACGTATTAATTCTATTATACTCTCAATATCAATGCTTATTATCTCATTATTTGTCTATGATTTTTTATATGTGAATCTCTCTACAAATTATGCTTTACATCAATTAGTATTTCAAATTCCACAATTCAATTTTGATAACAGAGGGCATGAATTTGAAGATAATAGACAAGTATGTTGCACTTGTTTTTGAAATTTAATTATTGATATGAAGGCAATTTATCGATTTTATTTTTTGTTTACTTGGGGTGTGATTAAAGTTTTGTTGTGCATATTTTTTTTGTGTTGCATGTTCTTTATAAGGCTGAAGGGGATATTTTTTAAGAGCTTCTTCTCTAGCAGTCGTTGGGTAAGCCCTTTTGTCAGCCATTGAGCAAGTGAGAAGAGAATCGAGAAGCTTCTAGACTTTCTGTGGCAAGCCTCTCTATCGATTGTGAGTTCCCAGCCATGGGGAGTTCTATTTCTCCAGTTTGAGGTTGTGTTTTTTAACGGTAAGATGTGATTAAGGAATTTATTGAATTTTTTTATAAGATTCTTTACTGCTATTTGCAAACTACAGTCTAACCTCATGTCTTGTTGTGTAGGTGCATATAATAAGTTCTTTAATATTAAAAAAGATATTTTAGTAATACAACATATATTTTTAGGATAAAATAATGTGAATTAAACATATTTTTTGAACATTCCTAAGAATATAAAAAAGATTTCCAACCAACTTTAATAGTTAAATAAACATATTTTTCTTAAAATATTTGAGAATGTCATTCTCATTTAATATTATTGGGATAACATTTTCGGGAATGAAAAAAGATTTCGGGAAACAAATGTCTCCCTAAACCTCTGTTTGATAGAGAAGGAAATGGGAGAAGGGGTGAGATAAAAATTATTTGAGAAAATACTATGACACTCTTTAACATATTCCTTCAAGTACACTCTTTTTAATTGATTAAATTTTATTGAAAACTACAAAATAAGGATGAGAGTCATTAAATATGATATGAGACCAATCAAATTTTGTCATTTTCAATAAATTTTAGCTAATGAGAAAAAATATATTTAAAAGATAGTGTTAGAAATTGTGTTCCTAACATTTTTCAGATTATTTATATGGTGTTTGGTTTAAAGAATAAAAATAAAAAAGATAAAAATAGAACAATTTTTTTGAATGAAAATAGAATATAAAAAGTGTGGGTGTGAGACCAACAAAGTTTCTCTTCTTCTGGATCAAACACAAACTTAGTTTATTTGATACAGAAAATTAGGATAGAAATAATTTTAAAATTTAGTCTCTTTTACATTGCTTCAACTAAACACCTATCATTTTTATTTTATTCCTCACTTATCTATTTTATTTTTATCTACTTTATTTCTTTTTTTCATCTATGCCAAACAAGTTTATTCAAATAGATTACTTTACCAACTTAACTAACTCACTGTATCTCAACGAAAAGACACGTCAATTTTTTAGTTAACAAATCATCATCATCATTTTTTACCCCCCTCTAGTGTATCAAATTTATAGTCTCTCACTTTTTCAATCCAAAGTATAAAAAAAAGTGTCATGTGACGTGTCCTATGTTCCACAATAACTTTGGTTTATCCAAAGTCAGAATCCAAAGTAGGAAGCAGAAACTCCACCAAGGATCCAAATTCATGTTTTGTAACGTGATTTCTGTGAATATATTGCCCCGCTTACCACATTTCAAATTTCAAACCCCCCTAACGGTCGAATTTTCATTAAGGCAAGTTTCAATCTTTGCACACACTTTCCTTGTAACCAAATCAAAATTCCATTTCAGAAAAACCTTCTACCTAAAACATCATCATCATCACCACCATTACATAACCCCCTTTTATTAATTTATGCTGCTATTTATTTTTAACTCTATAATAATAATTATTATTATTCTTGCTGAATTCAACGTTCAAACTTGGTCGTTTTATCAATGGAGGATAATAATCAATGGTGTCTCTATGACCATGACCCACTTCTTCTCACAGACGTTTCTTTGCAGCAAGAATCCTCTTCTTATACTCACTGCTCCAATTGTAAGAACCCTTCAACTTTTCTCATTCATTTTTTTCTCTTTCTCTCTCTCTTGTGGAAACAGCAATTTGTTTTTATAAAGAAAATGTAAAGATAAAAAAATGATTATAACTTCCAAGTTTGGAACTTGATGATCTCCTCGTGCACCCTTTTGTCTTGTTTGTCACTTTTTGTTTTCTTTTTGAAGCAACAGCTCTTTCACAAGCATCACTGAGCTCTCGGAGTTTGGCTATGGCGGCTGAGCCTGTGTCTCGTGGTGACAGCCCCAGCATCGGTTAGGACACTGAATTGAAGAGAAAATGAAAAATTTTATTAAAAAATTGAATCTTTTTCTCGTCTTGGATGAACCCCCATTTTGTGATTTTGATGAGGGGTTGTGAATTGATGCTGCAGGGTTTTCTCAAGAAAATGGAAGATTTGAAGGGAACAGCGTGAAATTCGATGACCCAATTGTGAAAAATGTGTTTGATGGTAATGGGATTAGGTTTTGCTAGCCCAATTTGAGATTTTTTTTTTTTTTTTTTTTGTGGTTTTTAATTCCTGAAACTTCGGTTTTTAAGCCGAATCACATGGTGTGATCCATGTAGCCAACCTTAATTAGTGGGATAATAAGACTTTGTTGTTGTAGTTTTAGTTTTTGTGGCGTTTGAGAATTGAGTGCCTCTTAGGATCTGATCATCTGATAGAATATAATGGGAGTATATTGTTTCAGGAAGATCAATTTTGGGGTATTCTCTTACATCCCCAGATTTGGTCATTTGTGGCTCACCAGATATTGCTGGAATCAGCTATGGTGATTCCCCTGAGTTGTTGAAGAACAAACATTCCAAGGATGTGGAGCAATCTATGGAGCTTTCTCTAGAGAATGGAATCAAGGGGCCTCAAGTTGAAGTTGACAATGGCCATAAGATCCCAACTGTTAAATTCTCCAACTTCTGTCAAACTTTTGAGCAAGAGGAAGAAGAGCTACTGTTCCCTGAAGCCTCCTTTGAGCTTCTTCCACCTCTTGTAACCAAGAATGAGTCACCCCAAGATCACCCTCCTAGTGAGTTCAACTTTTGTTATCTCTGATTGTGAATAAAGGTTTACAAATATGAACATGGTTATACTTGATGTGAAGTTGCTGGTTATATAAGTCCAAACTCCAATTGTTATTTAACAACATTTTGCTTCAAATTCAGGAGATACCGAGATGCTTGAAGATATTGGAGTGTCTCAGGAGTCAGAAATGGAGTCTTCAGAAGTATGCCTCGTTGTGAATTGTGATAGATTTGTTGTTTTGAGCAGGAAAAATGTAGGGTGATAATATGTGCTTTCATTTTCAATGATGTTCTTGTAGGATAACGAGGATATTGGGATGGAAGAGAAGTTTAAGAGACTGAAAAGAGACTTTGACTGTCAGAGAAAGGAGCTGACGGAAACAAGGAGGGAGTTGGGGGAGATCAAGAGAGAGAATCAACAGAAGAGTAGAGAATGCCAAGAAGCTTGGAACTCCTTGAAAGAACTTCAAAATGAGCTAATGCGCAAGTCCATGCACGTAGGATCTTTGGGTATGCATAACCCTTTATGTCGTTATTATTATACTATTATATAACTAATCATTTTGAGGTTTTGTTTCTCTGATCAACTGATATTTTTGGCTGTGCAGCATTTGCCATTGAGGGGCAAGTGAAGGAGAAAAATAAGTGGTTTTCATCACTGAGAGACTTGACGAGGAAATTGAAGGTACTGATATGTTAACAAAGTTGAGTGACAAACAAATCAAGAAGGGTAAAGATATATTTATAACATGTTAATCAATTTCATTGTATAGATTATGAAAATGGAACACATCAAGCTATTAGAGGAAGCAGAGGCAAGCAAAAAATATCAAGCAGATATGAGAGAAACGGGGCTTATTATCAAGTCCAAAAGTAAGTAGATAATATAGCTTTCAATCTTACACACGTTAATAGTTTGCCGTTCCGCACTTGTGCATAATTTAATTCCTCTATTTATATTATAGTAAATGAACAGCTGGAGTCACATGAAGATCTCAAGTCCAAATATATTGAAGGGGCTAAGGAACGGAAAGATCTTTACAATAAGGTTTTGGAGTTGACAGGTAAGTTGTGCAGCTGATCTTGCTTTCAAAGATTTGGATGGAATATAAATAATATGCATGATCACTAACTAATTATCCTTCTTCACAGGAAACATAAGGGTCTTTTGCCGTTGTAGGCCTCTCAATGCCGAAGAGATATCTGCAGGAGCAACAATGGCCTTAGATTTTGAATCTGCGAAAGATGGTGATTTAACTGTAATGTCAAATGGAGCTCCTAAAAGGAATTTCAAGTTCGATGCTGTCTTTGGCCCCCAAGCTGAGCAAGGTATTGCCATGAATTCTTTAGGATGGGGTTCTGAATTGAACACAAATGCTCAGTTTGACAGATTTATTTTGTTTTCTTTTATAGCTGATATTTTTGAAGACACAGCACCATTTGCAACTTCAGTTCTAGATGGATACAATGTATGCATTTTTGCATATGGACAGACTGGGACAGGAAAAACTTTCACAATGGAGGGCACAGAAGAGGCTCGAGGTGTTAATTTCAGGACTCTTGAGAAAATGTTTGACATAATCAAGGAGAGACAAAAACTCTATTGTTATGATATCTGTGTAAGTGTCTTAGAAGTGTACAATGAGCAAATAAGAGATTTGCTGGTTGCAGGAAATCATCCTGGAACAGCTGCAAAAAGGTAGACTAAAAATCGGTTATTTTCCTTCTATTTTCAACCTAACATCAGCTTACAATTAAACTTGGACAAGGAAATTAAAGTAAAACTTACTTTTTTAGCTTATTCTATAGCAACTGATATAGTTCACTAAAATATGGTTATTTGTAGACTTGAAATAAGGCAAGCTGGTGAAGGAATGCATCACATTCCAGGGTTAGTTGAAGCACATGTGAACAATATGACTGAAGTCTGGGAAGTCCTACAAACCGGTAGCAATGCAAGGGCAGTAAGCTCAACCAATGCCAATGAGCATAGCAGCCGATCTCACTGGTGAATTTAAACTTTTTTTAATTAGATTCCTGAACCATATTTGAATTAGGTTTCTAAACCATCTGGTTGGAGAAGCACTACTTATGATGGGCTGTTGTTTCTTTACACAGCATTCACTGTGTTATGGTTAAGGGAGAGAATTTGTTGAATGGGGAATGCACAAGAAGCAAGTTATGGCTGGTGGACCTAGCAGGCAGTGAGCGAGTGGCAAAGACAGAAGTGCATGGTGATAGACTGAAGGAGACACAAAATATTAATAGGTCTCTCTCTGCACTTGGTGATGTCATATCAGCTCTTGCAACAAAAAGTTCACACATTCCTTTCAGGTTATGTCAATATAATTTTTAGCTCATGTTTTCAATCCCAAAATGCTGAAATTGATAACCATCTTTTGGTGTATTGGTCAGTATTAAAATTTTTGTTCTTCATGTTGCAGGAACTCCAAGCTTACACACTTGCTGCAAGACTCATTAGGTACTTAGTTCTCCATGCAAAGAAACTTATAGGCTTGATTCTTTTGCACGTGTATGCCTGACTTCTATCTATCCTCTGCCAATATGACAATAAAATTTGATGAACAATCTTGTTTTTCCAGGAGGAGATTCAAAGGCACTCATGTTTGTACAGATCAGTCCTAATGAAAACGATTTGAGTGAGACAATTTGCTCTCTGAACTTTGCTAGTAGAGTGAGAGGAATAGAATTGGGACCTGCAAGAAAGCAGTTGGACACTGTTGAACTTTTGAGACACAAACAAATGGTATGATTGATGTAGTGCTGTTGTATTTATAAAGTATCTATATTCCACTGCTTAACTGTGATAGTCTATTTCCTTTTTAATAAGTTTACTCTTCTTTGTTAGGCTGAGAAAGTCAAACAAGAGGTAAGGCTGAAGGATTTGCAAATCAAGAAGATGGAGGAAACAATCCATGGATTAGAGTCCAAGATGAAGGAAAGAGACAATAAGAACAAAAATCTCCAAGAGAAGGTATCATATCAAATCACCAATTTATAATTTATATCCTTATAAGTAGTCTTCCTTTCCCCAAGTAGATGGATTCTCTTGGATTTCACTTGTGAATATTTCATCATTGTCCGTATTCACTTTGAAGGTCAAGGAACTGGAATCACAACTTCTGGTTGAGAGAAAGCTGGCGCGTCAACATGTAGACTCAAAGATAGCTGAGCAGCACCAAATGAAACATCAAGAAGAGCAAAACAATACACTTATGAGACCAGCACTTGCAAGTAGACCACTAGGAAGTCTCAAGAATTTCAATGATCCAGTGAGTGATGGTGGATTGTGCAAAGACCAACAAATAAATTCAGCTAAACTACTCGCTGAGAACAACATCTTGAAACCTTGTATACCCTTTTCTACAATGGAGAGCTCCATCAAGTGCATTGATCATGCTGAGAAAGAAAACAATCCTGACATGGCTGACAAGGCCCTACTGCCAAAAAGGCCTGGAAGAGCTTCTACTATATGCATGATGACACCACGTGTTCCTTCAGCCATTGCCTCAAGGAGAAACTCTCTGATTCCACTCCCAAGTATACCTAGCTTAACACAGTTCCAATCACCATTATTACCAAAGTTAACAAACCAAGCTGATCAGAAGGATGTCAATGGGGAATTAGAAACCAACTGTGTGCCTGCACAGACTCATTGTGAGAGTCCCAAAGAAATTAGAATTGGTGCTAAGAGGAGTAGTAGCATACTAAGAAGAAGCCTTCATAAGAAAATACAGATGAAGTCTCCACTTCAGCAGCACATGAGGAAGGTTGGTGTGAATGTAGGGATGGAGAAAGTTAGAGTTTCCATTGGAAGTAGGGGGAGATTGGCACCAAGGGGCCAAGTAGGAAGTGGTAGAAGAGGAGGACCTAAAGATACTCAACAAAAGAATAGTCAAAAGGAGAAGGAAAGGGGATGGATTTGAAAGTAAGTAGGAAGTGTTGATCTAGATTTTTATTTTTATTTTGTTTTACTTTTTTGTTATATGTGGATAGATGAAATTGATTTCTTGTGTGTCACCACCCCCTTTCAAGGAAATATGAAAAATGATATGTTTTTCATGTGGGAAATGCTAAAATAGTGTAAAAACTTTTTAATGTGTATGTATGTGAAAAATTTATCTCATGATTCTCGTCCATAACAAGTGTGATGTAAACATCAATCTACAAACATGCTAGTCTTAAATCTTGACATAATAAATTAATTAGTAATTGACTATGGATGTGTAAGAGCAATAAAGTTCTAAATAAGCCAAAAACATTTCAGTATTAAATCGTAATTGATGCCTTGCAGTAAAAAACAAATTGCTCCGAGAGTTTATCATGTTAATTAAGTAAATAGCTACTTAAATAATAAAATGAAGAAACGTTTCGTAATTCGTATAAAGGTAAATAATATGATCCATTATACACTAAAAGGTTAGTATGTTGTTGGCAAGCATATACCAACATCATTAAGGTACAATGGTGTCAAAACTTGCAATGCTATAAATGGCTTCTCAAGAAATATGAAAAATATTTTTTAGTTCCTAATTTTTTGTTTGATTGATTAAGGTCTTTTAATTTTTTTTTTCATTATGATTTTTAGTTTCTAAATTTTTGTTTGATTGATCAAGGTTCCTAAACTTTTAAAAATTTCAGTTTTTAATACTGAACAAAAGTTTAAATTCATTATTTTTATTTATTTAATGAGATTTCAAGAAATAAAAACTTGATTTTTCAAAAGTTTAGGAACTAAAAACGTTAACGAAGAAAATTTGAGGACATTGATCAATCAAATAAAAATTTATGGACTAAAAATCTTATTGGAACAAAATTAAGGGATTTTGACCAGTCAAATAAAAGTTTAACAACTAAAAATTGAATTTTGAAAAAATTTAAAGACTAAGTTAATCAATCCAAAATAGCATGAAACTCATTTGTTAAAAGAAGAAATGACGGGGTGATTGTTTCAAGTTATCTTGGTTTATTCCGGAAATGAGGTTGGGATGGAAACTTTATTCCTATATTTATTAAAAGGTATATTTTATTACTAAGAAACTAATATCTTCACGTTCTACTCTTTTTTATTCCTGGAGGACGAGGCTGGAAAAGTGAATTCCTGTGTGATGGGAAGTATCTTGATGAATAATAATACAGACATACCTTGATCGATACCTACCATACCCTATTATCCTTGCATTCATGTTACTTGCATATCAACGTTTATGTGTGTGGTTAGAGAATTCCTAACAGAGAAACCATAATACACTTTTTAACGTACTTTTTTGAAACTATTGTTTATTATTGACTATTTTTTTTATAATAATTTTACTAATAATAACATACTTTTTTTAATGATTAAAATGTATTAAAAATTATAAAATTAAGATAATAAGTCATTAAATAAAATATGAGACATATTGAATTTTGTAATTTTCAATGTATTTTAATAGTGAGAGAGAATGTGCGTATTAGATAGTGTATCTTTAATATTTCTCTATTAAAATTGATTAGAAGTAAGCCTAATAAATTTTTTGATTTTTTTACAAGTATCTTCACTTATTTAATGAGTCTTAGAATTATAAATTTACAATTTCAATAAATTTCATAAATTAGAAAAAATATACTATCAAAGAACATGATCATTGATCAACATATCATTGCCCATTCTCGTTCTAATATATTCCATAAGTAGAATTTTGGAGTTTGGGCTTTGGACAGTTTAGTGTTCGTATTTGATTTTAAACCCAACGGTCTATAAAGACAAAGGTAGTTATGCTACATGGTGCGTGCCATTTATTTAGTGCAATATTGCTCTAGAGTACATGCACAAGAACTTTTGTAGAGTACATGCACAAGAACTTTTGGTTGGTTGGGTTAAGTCAGAATTAGAAGAAATTTGTCCAAACCTAACTGATTACTTTCATGAGTAGGTCAGGTTCAAATAAATCTGAAAGCCTATCCAATTAACCTAAATCATGAGAACCCTTGTATTGACTTAATTAATTACCATCCTTGATGTGTCAGTTTGAAACTTACTACACTATAAAGAATTATATTCAAATCACTATGTCAACATAAACACTAGTTTCTGTTAGGTTCGGTTCAGTAGATGTCTTACAAGCAAAATTTTGACTACCCCCCTTATGTCAAAACACGAGGGACATAAAATAAACATAGGCTACTCTTATTTATCACAAGTTACATAAAATAAAAAAATCTGCATATGACCTTGCAAGACCCCTGATAGATAGATGCATACCAACCTTCAAATCAGAAAATTAATTGAGAGTTTCATAGCCTATTCAAATTAAAAAAATCATTTCAGCATAATGGGTTCGGGGAGTTAATTAATATAAAAATCAAACAATCATATCAATCACCACCTTGTGAGAATCACAACAAAATGCATAATAATTTGTCGGGATTGGTAATTAATTTAATTCTCAGTTGATACAAAATTAGTTATAATGCAGACATAATTAAAACAGATAATAAGCAACTTGCACTGTATGATTAATAATATAAGCAAGTTCCCTTATCATAACTTATCTTTCACATAAATAATTTACCTGATCAATAAAGTGATAATTTTTATTTTCAATTTTCATGTTGATTTAATTCATTTGTCTGCATTCGAGACAGGTGTGGTTTCTAACTGAAATAACTACAAGCAATTAACTTGCAAGTTCAGGATGCAATGGAATCATTGAACTCATTTGCCAACTTTGAGCATCTTATATAATTTCTTTTGCTTCTGTATAATATCACCAACTGGGTTCACCAAACATGATGGACCTTTAATTTGGCCAACTGTATTATACAAAAAAATAAAACGTATATAATCATCTCACCAATTCTCAACTTTGTCAATATGTTTGAGATGGGTACCCTAATTTAGTTGAGGGTCATGATTGAGTACTCTCTCTCTCTCTCTCTCTCAACATTTGTTTGAACACTTACGATAAATTAAATAATGTGAAGGGATCTGAGTTAATGATTGAGAGCTCCAAAGGGTGCATGATATATATACATATATTAGACAATATGGAAGTTGATGCATGTGACTGTGTGGAAAGGAGATGAAATTGGAAACATTAAAGAAATATGAGAAAGGTCAGGTGTTATTGTTTTTGTTTATAATCATGAAAACTAACAATTATATAATTTGAGTTTTAGCATAATGGCCAAGTACAATGCATCAATCCTTATTATAAAGGTCGGCAGTAGCATGTCTGTCTTAGGTTCTACTTCTTCTTGACCATATACACCTGATGTAAAATTTGTGATTACTTTATTCGATTTAGTTAAAAAAGTTTTTTTTTTTTTATTAATAGAAGATCAAAAAATTTATAACAACCCATGCAGTTATTTTAGTTATTTGTTTATACTACTTTTTTCTTCTAAAAGTTATTTTTTCTTAATTTCTTGTGTATGCTATCTATCTATCTATATATATATATATTGTTTGATAATGTATGTATGTAATGCATGGGAAATGCTTTCTCTATGAACAATGAAGGATACAAGGTCTATTCCCGGCCCCATCCATATCATAAAGCAACATGCAGCATGATGTTGTTTCACCTATGTACGCATACCTAGTTAGACGTGTATGAAATGTGTCCCAAATCGAACAAATTAAACCATCAATTTAATCTTTTAATTATTATTATTTTTCTTATCTACTCTTTAAAGTAATAAAATTATATTAGTAATTTCTAAAATATTGAATACCTATCAATTGATATATTTAATTTAGTAACTATGAAACTAATTTGAAAGGTTTCCATATATTTAGATCTTAAAATACATAATGATGTAATTTGTTAACGTAATATTCATACAAAAAAATAAGAAATACTAAAAAAAATAAGAGTGTACACATTAACGAATTACACAAACACTTATTAACGAATATATTCTTATTTTTTAGTATATACATTATCAAATTATACTATTTTAGTATAAATATATTAGTAAGTTATACGATTTTATATTTTAAGATATTTTTTAGTTATAACTTGTTAACGCAATAAAATATTAACTTTGTTGATTAAAACAAAATAAAGCAATAGTTGTTGAGTCGGCTGAAATTTTTTCATTTATGAAATATGTATTATATACCAAGGTTTCTGAAATGTCTAAAGAGTCTAAACCTTCTCAGAGAGCTCACCGCTAATATTGAAGAAGTATATCCTATCCGAAATTAAAATGAAGACATCACCTGTGTAGGGTAGGCACATTGTCTGAATTAGTTTCGTTAGGGCATCAATTCCATGTCATTAATGAATTGCTTTTATATTGACAAAAAAGTTTATTCATTTCGAAATGGGCCATGCGATTTTTAAGAGTTTCAAAAGACATTAGCCTAGCTCTCATGTGAGCCATGCAGACACACATAATGCAATGTCCATTTAGATGAAGCCAATAAGTCTTAGGGTCTTCCTGGGAGTGTTGAATTGACACGTGCTTTTGTGACTTATGATGAGATTAATTTGGAGAGGGCTTTGGATATACATTACCAAATGTGTTTTGATTAGTATTAATTATTATTAACCACTAAACATTGCCTTAGATACCAGTAAGCATCTGGGCAAGTTCAACAATTAATATGCATCTTTCCTAAATAAACTATACGTATGGGCATGCCAAACGCACATGCACATATATATATATATATATGTATATGTATATATGTGTGTGTGTTTGGGGGGGAGGGGGGTTAAGCACGAAGTTGCTTGCAATGTTATTTGTCTATATAAATGTTGAGCATGATATGACTATGAAGAGAGATTATTCGTAGTATTGGGAAACTGTGTTTGCAAAAGAAGAATCCGATATTATATTAAAAGACTAAGGAAAGGCAATAAATTAGCTTCAAAATAGGATATTTCTTAATTCACAGACAACTCATAGTTTTTTATAAGTATACATTAATTTATCTAGTAACCTCAAGTAAATTACCAATATCCTGTTTACCATTTTTTTTAAAAAAAAAATCAGGACCATTTTTTATAAGTATACATAATTTGTTTCAAAATATTCACATATTCATATTTTTGGAGATTATCATTTAATGAGTTTTGTTATGTATGGCTTTAAAGTTATTAGGATAATTTTAAAAAAAAGATGTGACATCATGTGATGGGTTCACGGTGTGTAATTTTTTTTACACCATCAATGCATACAAATGATATCCTTATTTAATGCAATCAAATATTAGTTGTTTAGTTGAAAATGTGAAAAAAAATTAATTTAAACTTAGTCATTGCATCTTTTCTTCCCTTAAAGTAATTGTGTAAAAATAAAATAAATATTTTGCTCATTTTTAATTTAAGGAAATATGCCCTAGAAACTTGGGGCGTTTACATATGCACTTTTGTTTTCTGTTTTCATTCTATTTTCACTTTTTAATAACAAAACTTTCACCTTATTTTCAATTTATTTTTTGTTTTCAAAGATTTATATAAGAAATAGAGAAAACAAAAAAAAATTATTTTCAATGTTTGGTGTACAAATCTTTGAAAATAGGAAACAAATTAAAAATAAGATGACCATTTTATAATTAAAAAGTGAAAACATAAAACAAAAGTATAAGTAAATCCTTCTTAATACAAAATTATTATTATTTTTGTTAGAAATTACAATTTAACGTAACTGTGTATCTAAATGAGTTAAAAATTATTAATTAAGTTGGAATAATCCATACTTATAAGTTTATTAGGTGGTAACTATTAAGAAAGCGTAAGTTCTAATATGTTTGCCAATTTCTATATTCATACTGTGGTTTTCTTCTAAAAAAGCTCAAGTAATTGGTTAGAACATGACGTGGAATCAATGAAATTTTTAAAGATTTTTAGTTCCAACATAGATTTCTTCGCTGTGTTTTAGCATGAATATTGGAATGTCAAGCAAAACATGATGTGCACGGGTTCTTTTATTTATTTACTTTTGGGTAGGAAGGGGGGATATTATTCAACATTTACCCCCAAATTTCTATACAAATTAATTAATATCATCAAATATGTGCGAGTTTGTGTAAATTAATTGTCTAAATAATTCATTTATTTCGTCAATTTTGGAGGGGAGGATAAAAAAATTGGTGTTGACTTAAGGGTGCTAGTGAGTAAGAGCAAGGGAACACCACCCATCCCCCTTCATTATTGTTTTCAATTGAATATTAACACTTTCTTAAATTTAACATTTCCTCATTAAAGAAGAACAGTTGGATCTCTCTTATCACGAGGGATGGAGTGTCATAATTTTGGTGTAGCCTCCATTATTAATTTAGCACTAAATACTACTGCTACCTAAGGAAGTTGAAGCCCATTTTTTTAATTTATGAACTCTGAATTATAGCTTGCTCTAAGTAATACTAATGCATTAATAAATGGGGGAAATTTGTAATAATGAAATTGTGTAGGCGACAATGTAGGGCCAATGTTGACCACGTGGCAGACAGCATCACTAACCCCTTTCTTCCCAGGGTAGGTCCCAACCCCTTATGAGCTTCAACGCTTTCATATTATACCCCACCTTCATGTCACATGGGACTATCATCATCACCATTTTCCTCTTTCATTTATATTACCTTAACCTTAGTCACAAACAAAACAATATTTAACTATGAAACATGCTGATTTTGATTGTAAATCCACTGTTCTACTCATGTTTTGAAGGATATAGTATATTTGAAATGGTTAGGATGATAGTTTAGTTATACAAAGGCTTTTAATTTAATCCTGTTTTGGTTACAATGGTTTAGTTTAACAGCACAATAAAGCCAAGATATTTAACATATATAATTTATCGATGCTCAACTAGTACTTTTACAAATTACTATTAGCATATGGTTTTCATCATAAAATAAAAAGGATTGATGTGTTGTTTAATTAAATAAGTCACTCAAGTCAAGGGTATCATTATTTGAGCTTAATGCATGCATTTAGGATAACTATGAACTATTTCACCAAAATTATAGGAGTATGATAAGATGTAAGAACTTCTTAAAGAAAAGAATGACACGGCCAAATGTCATGTTCTAATGGAAGTAAAATATCACAATTGAGTCCATTCTTAAGGGATGTTCACTATAGTTAACAAGATACCACCTCCAACATGATACCAACTCCTTATCTGCTCTAGCTATTTTATTCACATGAATTTTGTAGAATTAATGCAACTCGATCCTATGGTTAGCAAGATACTACATAGCATTAGCACCGTCCCTATTTTGGGGCAACAAAGTCTTGGTTTGCCAAATGGCCTGCAACTAGCTACAGCTAGCTCTAGCACTATAGCATTAAAACCATGCAAAAAAATCCACAGTTGCATTTTCCGACGAACCAACACAATTAATTACTACTCCCTACCAGCATGTATATCTATCTATGAGCACTGCGTCACTATCACCGACTCAACAACAACGTTAGAAACAAACAAGCCAAACCAAACCCCACTCATCTAGCCGTTAATTTCTTCCACAATGTTCCATTAATTAATAACTATTGTGTGTGCTTGAAAGATAGCAAAAAATTGGTTGAATAAAAAACTAGATATTCTCAATATTATTAGATGAGATATTAATGACATATTCAAATTGTAAACGGAAACCTACTTAAAAGAATTACTATTGACATTTCACATTTGCAAATTACTCTTTAATTGTAACAACTTAATTCACCTCTTGGTATCATAAAATCTCTTTGAAGATAATTGTTCACTTAACAAGAAAAGTGAGATGAGAAAAACAAAATCCACTTCTTAAAAAGTTTAGAGTTCATACCAAGTGCTTGATATGCAAACAATATATTTGAGATATTATCAGATACTAAATATATATTTTTTTTTATAAAAATTAAAACATTGAATTGTTAGATTACTCCAGGAGATTATCTTTTTTATTAAAAAAAATTGTTCCACAATCAAAGACTATATAATGATGTCAACGACGAGCTATCCAACAAAAAATAAAACTTAAACAAAAAATATTTAACAATTGTGAGTTAAACTTGAAGCTTTGACTGTGTTATTCTTACAATGTGAACCAACTTCTATCAAATATATATATATAACTAAATTTTATTAACTTTTTCTTTCTTGTCAATTAAAAATCTAAATGATATGTAATGGAAAAGATTAATCTAGATCATAGACGCTTGTAATCCTAAATCATAAAATAATTTATCCTGAGTTACTCCTGTCATTTTTTTCCTCACTCCCCAATAGATCAACCTAGATTATAATAATCGTAATAAATCAAACTTCCATAATGATATAATAATATTAAAGGAATAGAATATGTAAACTCCAGTTGGTCAACCTAACCTCTGCATCTGTCCATGTCCCCGATGCTCGGGTTGAGTCAACTTTCTTGAACCTTCGGTCCCACCTTCTCTTTCTTCCCATCCTTTTAAATACACAAAAAAACCCAACGTTAATCTCTCAGAACAGAACCAAAACCCACTCTCTCACACAGTCACACACTCCACACAAGACACAACCATGGAGGAACCTACATTGTTGTTCCCCGACACCGACCTCGATCTCAGCTTCACCAGCACCACCACCGACCGCACCACCACCACCACCAGTGCAAGAACAAGCCTCGCCCGCTCCAGTAGCCTCACCCTCAGCTTCAACGACCGTTTGTCCACATTCTCCGCTGCTGAAAACACCACCGCCGCCGTTATCAACCGCCGTCCCCACCGGAGCTCCGATCCCAACTGGTCCGCCATTCAGGCCGCCGTCAACCTCTCCTCCGACGGCCGCCTCCACCTCCGCCACCTCAAGCTCCTCCGCCACCTCGGCTCCGGCAACCTCGGCCGCGTCTTCCTCTGCCGCCTCCGCGACTACGACGGCGCCCACTTCGCCCTCAAGGTCGTTGACAAAGACCTCCTCACCCCGAAGAAACTCTCCCACGCGCAGACCGAAGCGGAGATCCTCCACGCGCTCGACCACCCCTTCCTCCCCACTCTCTACGCGCGCATCGACGTGTCGCATTACACGTGCCTCCTCATGGACTTCTGCCCCGGCGGCGACCTCCACTCCCTCCTCCGCAAACAGCCCCAGTTCCGGCTCCCCCTCGCGGCGGCGCGTTTCTTCGCCGCCGAGGTCCTCCTCGCCCTCGAGTACCTCCACGCGCTCGGCATCGTCTACCGCGACCTCAAACCCGAGAACGTCCTCCTGCGCGAGGACGGCCACGTCATGCTCTCGGATTTCGATTTGTGCTTCAAATCCGACGTGGAACCAAACGTCACCTTCCGGGCCCACACCTCACCACCCCGCGTGGGCCCCACCAACGGTTGCTTCAGTTATAATAATAATAACCGCCACCGAGAAAAGTTAGTTGCAGAGTTCGTGGCGGAACCGGTGACGGCGTTTTCACGGTCGTGCGTTGGGACGCACGAGTATTTAGCTCCCGAGCTTGTTTCGGTTAACGGTCACGGTAACGGCGTGGACTGGTGGGCTTTTGGGGTTTTCGTTTACGAGTTGTTGTACGGGACGACGCCGTTTAAGGGGTGTAGCAAGGAGGGCACGCTGCGCAATATAGCATCAAGCAAGGATGTGAGGTTCGTCCACGTGGCGGAGCGAGAGGAGCCTGGGATGGCCGAGGCGAGGGATTTGATTGAGAAGTTGTTGGTGAAGGACCCTAGGAAGAGGCTAGGGTGCGCTAAGGGTGCTACTGAGATTAAACGACACCCTTTTTTTTATGGAATTAAGTGGCCATTGATTAGGACTTATAGGCCACCGGAGGTGAAGGGATTGATCAGAAGGAATAAGTCCAACGTTAGTTGCAAGAGAAAGAGGTGGTGGTGGAAGAGACTAGGGCATGTTCTGAGGAACAAAGGGGGTAAATATAATTTGTTTTCAAACTATAGTAATAATAATTATCATGGTTACAAGGTTAGGTAGGTAATAAGCATGCATTATTCGGTTTGCGTTTCGGATGGAAGAATGGAAGATACTATATAGGATAGGGTGACCATAGTTTTCAATTTTGGGTGTGCTGTGAGTCTAGTTTTTTTTTAGGGAGGAGAGTGTAGTTTTTCGTGACACAGGTTTACTGTTGTACATGAAACACAAATGATATATATACATCAGACCAATTCCTATAAATATCTTTGCCTTCATTATTCATTATTTTTTCTTTCAGTTTAGCTATTTTACAAATAATTCTATGTAACTTGTAATTAGTTTAGGTTGTTTAGGGTTATCATGTGTTATTCACCAAACTTTTATCAATTACTAATCTCTAAAGAAATTTAACTAGCTACCTTTAATTAAGTCTCTTCCAAAAAAATTTCTCCTTTTTATAAGACTCCATCTCAAAATCTTATTTAAAGAATTCAATTTTGGTTCTAGTTGTACTAATATTATTACTTAATGTTGTTGAAAGGAAATATATATATAATTAAAAGGACGTACTTAGTAAAGAGTTAACCTTGAATTGAGAATAATAATGAGTTGATACAAAGTTGTGAAAGCAGCTAGTAGTTTTCAACTAAGCTCCAAGTGGCGTTTTGCTTTGGCGGATAAAGGAACATGTGGTTTCATGGTTCACTTTTTGAGTTGTTCCCATTGCCTTTTAAATGGAGCCCTCAAAAGTATGTCTATTTGTGAATAGTGATAGATTTGTTGTTTTTGAGTAGGAAACAAGAGAATGATAATATGAGCTTTCATTTTCAATGATGTTTTTATAGGATGTCGAGGATATTGGGGTGGAAGAGAAGTTTGAGAGGCTGAAAAAAGACTTTGTTTCGGAGAAAGGAGCTAGCATAAATAAAGAGGGAGCTGGGGCAGATCAAGAGAGAATCAACGTAAGTGTAGAGAATGTCAAGAAGCTTGGAACTCCTAAAAAGCGATTCAAAATGTCCATATGCATGCAGGATCTTTGGGTATGCATATCCCATTTTGTAGTTATTATTATACTACTATATAACAAAACATTTGAGGTTTTGTTTATCTAATCAACTGATATTTTTGTTTCTACAGTATTTGCCATTGAAGGGCAAGTGATGGAGAAAAGTAAGTGGCTTAATGTCACTGAGAGACTTGACGAGGAAATTGAAGGTATTGATTTGTTAATAAAGTTGAGTGGTAAATAAATGAAGAAGGGTAAGGATATAATTATAACGTGTTAATCAATTTCATTGTATAGATTATGAGAATGGAACACATCAAGCTATCGGAGGAAGCAGAGGCAAGCGAAAAATGGTGAGCTAACTGTAATGCCAAATGGAGCTGAGCATTTACAATGGAGCAACTCTCCAAAGTTACTTCTAATGAATACACTTTTGCATATCCCTCATTTTTATTTTTTCCAATACAAGCACTTCTAAGCACTAGAACTTTACAATGAAACAACTTTCTTTGAATACTTCTAAGGTCCCACAAAAAAACTTACATCCATTATATTTTATTATTAACTTATTTAGTAATTTACAATTATCTTATTTATCTTTTAATTACAATTTTCTAATCTATTATTATTTAAAATATTTTTTGACACAATAAAAAGTAAAATAAAACATAATTAAATTAGATTTTATTTAAAACAATAAAAATAATTAACCTCACACAAATAACACGACATCAGATATACTAATTAAAATAACAAAAGTTACATATTTAAAATAATAACTAATTTTATTGATTACGCTCAAAACATTTTCAAATATGCTCCACAACATCTTCTTGAAGTTAATAATAACTTCTTCGATCAAAAGCATAATTAAAACATAAATAATTAGTAAAAGTTACATTACAATAAATAGCACGATTACCCAATTGAAGTGTATCCTTATTAAAATGGTAAAAAAGTACAATTGTTAAAAAATTTAACGGTTAAATTTTTTAAAATGCTGCCCGCCAACAACTTTTTTTTTCTTTCCCATTCGACATAGGCAACGACTATTCTTTCTTTCTCATCCAATGACTATTTGTTACAAAAGTAATATTGATTTGCCTTTTTTTAATTAGTTGAAGCAACGTTGCTTCTTCAAGCAATCCATGTCTACCGAATAAATTCATACGTTACAGCGCCAATTGCTTCTCAAGCATATTGCTTCCAAGGTTCCAATTGCTTCCCAAGCTAGCGATGTGGGTGTTCTTAAAAGACTTCCAAATTACTTATAAAGTACAACTTACCGAAGCTACTACTATAAGTTCAGACTCCTGACTTATGTAGATTCTAATTTTATCTTTTCTCAAGAAAAGTAGTTGTTGCTTATGATCTTTGAAACTTTTGTAACAAGACGATCCCTTCCCCCTTTCCTCACATCAAGGGATAGAAAGGCATAATATTCTAGCCAAATAGTACAACTTCTTATGAGTTATATGAGTAATGTACCTTTATAAAATATGACAAAAAAAAACAATTAAGCCACAAATCAGAAGCAATAAAGAAGAATAAAACACAAATTATATTGGTTCATCGATAATCTTGAGTTACGTCTAGTTCCTACACTTATAGAATTCCACTAACTCAAACATCAACTTCGGTAATCTTTCTTATGAACCCTTCACATGCTCTTACAAATCAGTATTCTACAATACTATAAACTTTTCCAAGTATTATTTCGAATTTCCATGTTTTACCTTATTATTTTTAGAAAAGTCTCTTCAGACTTCACTTCAGTATTATCTAAGTGTATGCAAACACTCCTATATTAATATTCTCTAAGACTTTATAAGCTTTACCTAAGTATTATAAAAATAGTCATATAAAAGGGGGATGAAAATAATATTTTAAAGAATAACAAACATAGGGAGTGTGAAAATAGGGCTGGAAGGGTGTATTTGTAATAGTAATAATAATATAAAAAGGGCAAGGGGCGTACTCAATATAAATGGGTGATGCAAATAATCGCAACCAGCATTGTTCGGCCCACATTAAATAAGATGGCGTATTTTACCACCTATCGCATTCGCCGCTTGGGAAGGCTTTAAATCATCATGCTTACCATTTGAAGAATATTCTACTGAAATCTTCTCGAAGGCCTTTTACCTATGTTGAAGAGTAGAAATTTCTCACACGACTCTAATTTAATTTTTTTTGTTTGTTCTATTTATTATGAGATTTTTCAAGAAGTACTCGTATTTCTTTTGCATATTCAACGGGTCTATAACTGCGGCATTCACGACTGGGCTTCTGATTGCAAGTTCCAATGTGGTTGAATGCACACAGTAACACTCAAAGATGATGCTGTGATGCAATTTTATTTGAGGTGGCAATAGGACTCAGTATTTGCAAAAAGTACCCGTATGTAATAGGATATGCATGCATTGTGTAAAAAAAAGAGAGAGGATATGCATGCATTAAATGGGTCTAGAGATTTGAGCATGAATATAATTATTGGTAAATGTTAACAAGTATTTTCAGGATAATGATTAAGAAATTTAAAAGAGAAATATTTTTATTGAGATATGTAAAATTATTTTATTCATAACTTTTTTATATTTTTATATGATTTTTAATTTTTAATTAATATCTTTAAGGATACTTGTTAATAAATTCCATAATTAATTATATAGATATGGCTATGGGTAGAGGTATAGGTTTGAGATATTTTTTATGTTTAGAATTAATTATTGTAGGTATTTTAAATAATTTATAATTAAGTTAAATAGTTTTTTTTTGTCATTAATTTGAGTGAAATTAGATTCAAATTTTTTAAACAAAGTCTCATTTCTATGTATAAATTAAGGTTAGTATGCTTTGGTCTTAGTATTTTTTCAATTTTGATCCTATTTGTTCATTTTTACCTTTAATAAGTTTGTGCTTTTTTAATTTTGGTCAAAATAATTATAAGATATTTTGTTCATTCTTAGTTTCCATAAATTTATATTTTTTTTTTAATTTTGATTCCCGCAATTGTAAGCCCGAACTTATGGATATTATAAATGAAAAAAATTAAAATCTTAAAAGAAATACAAAATTGAAAAAACATAAACTTACCATAATTAAAAAATAACAAAATAAACTTGCAGAAACCAAAATTAGAAAATCATCAACTTATCGAGACTAAAATAAAATAAAAGAAACTTACATTGAAAAAAAAAATACTAACTTACTCGGACAAAAAATTAATTATCAAATAAAAATGATAGATATTTCACTTTGTTATGATGACCAATATTTTTTATAATTAGAAATTTAACTATTTTCTAATATATTTTAATTAAGTGATATACTTTTATTTTAATTAATACTATCTTTATTATTAATATTAGTATTATACTAGTATTAATATTTATATTTTATTAGTTCATCAAACAAACATGTTATAAATACCTAGCTAATGAGTAAAGTTAAAATTGGACATTGAAGTTGTTGACTTGTTTCAGTTGCCTAGCTATACGAGTATAAGTAGAAATAATTTTTAAGTATATGAGTATAAAGATAAATATTATAATGCGTTATTTGAATCCAGTCCATTATCATCCCTAATGTTTTTCAATCTTTGGGATATGCTTTTGGTATGACTTATGAGAAAATGGGAAACTTCATTCCTTGAATTGCAAAGTTGGGGTACATGTGGCAATTCATATTAATAGTGGATTACTGTATTGTGTTCTTATAAAGTGTTGCAAGATGCCCCGCATACATCCTAGAAGGTGCAAAGAGAGAGGGAGAAGCAAAGGTATTTTCTTAATTATAGAAATATCTTTTAACAATGTGAAATTTATTTGGTAATAAAGCTTTTGATTTAATCTAAAGTTTAGTTGGAGTATGGAATATCTTAAAATAAAGATCTAAAAGGGGTGTCATATATATATATATATATATATATATATCTAACTCCTTAGTAATTATCCTAGTCTATACACATATATATATGTGACAATAATAATTAAATATGCATTATAAGAGAGTTTAAATCAGTTGATTAAATATGGTGTCTGAATTTTATAAATCCTTGATATTTATTTTTTTATTCTTATGAATAAAAAAAATATGCATAATGTAAATAAAATTAAATATACTACATGACAAATGATTAATAATGTCAAAAGATATTTAATGTTAATTAATTTTGTCTTTTTTTATGCAGTTAATTAATTATGTCTTAAAAATAGTTAAACGCGTCCGGTGAATATTGGATAGAAAATTTCAGCTAGATGTTGATAATTTTTCTTTGATTAAATTGTAACTTTAATCCTGATGTGATTTTTAATTCATAATTTTGACCCTTTTTATTTTTGTGTTTTTATTTTAAAAAATTAGTAATTTTGATTCAATCTTTAATTTTGCATATATTTAATTCTCTTATTCTTATATTTTAATCAATTAAATTATTTTTTATGATATCTTAAGAGAATATGTTAGTTGTAGGGTTCAATTGGATCAAAATAAATAAAATAAAAAATTAAATATTGAAGCAAAATTGTGATTTTTGTTTTTAAAATAAAATGATTGAAATAACAAAAAAATAAGACTAAAATAAAAAAAACAAAAAATTATTGAAACAGAAATTACAACTTAATCTTTTTCGTATCTTATATCTACTGTATACCTACCATGCATGGTTCGGCTGCCTACTACTAATTTTGGCCTAAATACTTATTTGTCACATACCTGAAAATACAGTCATTGTAATATTATCCCAATAATTTGAATTTGAAACAAAATCAACAAGATTGACCAAATAGATGGCCCATAAAATCAGAATTAGTAGAAAGCATAATATACCACTCATGAGGAGTTTGGCACAACCGTGCTTCTAGAGGAATTAAATAAATGTTCAAATATTGGTTTTATTGCTTCCCGTGTAAAAGGGATTGTCCACTCTAAAATATATCAGAATATGCATTAGAAAATAAAAATGGATTGTTGCCAATTGTGATATGACAAAAGCAGAACTTTATGAAAAACAATAGGAGACACCCAATGAGGAATTCGCATTTCATTGTCTTTCTCTAAGGGGTAGGCACAATGGGGGGACATCTATTTTTGGTACTAGTGAGGATGACATCTTGACTATGCTATTATCAACCACCACAGTGAAGACAATAATGACAGCAAAAATCATTATTGATCTACAGAAAAAAGAGAAAGAAATATAAATATAATAAACTGTATGCTGTAATAAAAAAAATTAAAAATTAAAAATAGTATGTAGTGTGTACTGTTTAAATAAAAGATGTCGACAGATTATTATTTTAATTACAGTAACCGTATATATAACGACATCAATTTAATTTGTTGCTTACATATTGCAATGTGCCTAATATAGTAGATTTGGATTTTCCGTACTTTTGAAAATATACTTTCAATGGGAGGAGAATAACTCACATAACTTTGGATCATCATTAGTTTTTGTTATAATTTAAAGGATAAATATTACCTAATTTCATAAAGATTTGTTAATGGTTAAAATTAATGAAGAGAGAAAAAGAACGAAAGAATATGATATACTAGTATTTGTATTACATTTGTTACTATTATATTGTTACTTATTAACCAAAATTAACTCCATGATGCCCCCATTAAAGTGGAAGTAGATCGCGATTCTGAAGCGACCTGAAATATTTGGAAATTAAATATAAATCATTATTTAGAAAAAATTTCCCCCTCACATTCATCTCTTTTTAGAAATCTTGTTTGATATACTGACTACTGTCGCATATTAAATATGACACCACTTCAAAAGAGATTTAAATACTAGTTGGCTACATTGTGAATTTGTGATAAATTAACCTCTTTTTTACTAGATCCAATCTCATTAGTATATCAGTAAAAGCTTTACTTAAATATTTCTATATATAGTGTTTGACAAAAATAGTTTGTTAGCTAGTTAAACTTTGAAAATTAGTTAGTAGCTGTTAATTGAAAGGTGTGAAATTATTTTATTGAATTATAATTAATATTTGGTAAAATTAATTTGACTGTCAATATATATATGGTCAAAGACTTAAACGATTATTTATATCTTTCAAAATTTAATTAATTAATATGACTAATGTTATATTTTCTGTCGAGTAATTTAACTATTAACTTTTCGATCAATAATTGTACGTCTTCTAAATGACGGAAAGACGAGGGGAAAAAACTAAAGTTAAAGTACAGTACTTAATATAAACAAAAAAGAAAAACCAGCTTGAGCAACCTAACATTTGATACGTGTTACTTTACCCCACGATAACCGATTATTCAAATACGCTTATCTTAGCAGTTCACCATCATCATCTTAATTCTTATTACTATATAATGAACGCAACATAAAATTATGTTGACCAACATGTGCTTAATTATATTTGCATACATATAAAAAAATTATGTTGACCAGCATGTGATTATATTGACTTAAAGTTGTTTTTTATATCTTTAATATTTTTTTGTTTAGTTTACAACTTAAATATTTTTACACATTTCTAAACATTTATTTTTGGTTCCTATTGTTAATCTTGATTCGTTATGTGATAATATGATATGATAAATCAATAAAATGTCATGTTATTACTTAATAAACTTAGACTAACAATGCATATTAAAAGTAAAATTTTAATGTTAGATAATAAAATAAAAAATAATTTTTGGATAATAAATTGAAAAAAAGTATATTAAATATATCAAAAACATATTTAAACGAATTATATTTACATACAAGAAAATCGGTTATCATTATTATACTTTTAATATCTCTCAATTATTTTAATTTTTTTTCTTCATTTTGGTTCGTGTACTAGGTGATATTTAAAATTCTAGTTGTCTAGTGACTCAAACAGATGGATGATTGGATGAACCTTCTTCAAATGAAGTTGACTTGACCTGAATTTTGAAGCAATAATGAAAATACATATATATAAAGACATTCTAATACTTAAGTTAGCACAAAATCTCCACTCAAAATATATAACAATGATGCTTGATATATATGTGTGTGTGTGTTAGACTTGGACGGGAATACATAAAATCCCTTATAGATAATTATCTATCTTGTGTTGTATTCGTGCAACCTTTAATGTCACACGTTATCTTCAATTAACATCTTCAAATGAATTTAAATTTACTAATGTAAGGTGAATTGTATTTAGACTCATCATTAATTTTTTTTCTCACATTATTTAATTCTTTCTCTTTCTCTTTTTGTTTCCCACAACTTTCTTATTTTAAAAAACAATTATGTTTGAGACATAATCATAAACTAAACATAAATACTTCTCAGAGCAAGGATTTTTCCTCTATTTCATTCCTACAACCTAAAAACGAAGACTGAAGTGTGCATTTAATATTTTTTCAAAAAAAAAAAAAAAGAACAAAAGTTATTCAATTGTGTGAGGCAAGGAAAGATAGGTAGGAAATTAAAATTGAATTGTGATTAGGCACTACGGCACTGACTCCAAAGAAGTCCATACGTGAAATGATTACACCCCTTGACTCAACTCATGAAGCATAGCAAAACTCCCACAATTTTCCTTTTCTTTTTATGATTATTTTTCCATATTGGCAGGGCCAGCAACAATGGCGGGGAGGATCATGATCCTATGGAATCTACATGTCACGTCCTTCTCTCAATCCGCACCGTTTATAGTTAATCCGTCAACTCAATCTTTTAAGAAAAATATTTGATAGATACCCAAAATGCTATAAAACATTAAAATAGAAAGGATAAAAAATATAAATATTATAGAATTTATAATATGATAGAAAGAAATAAAAAAAAAGAGATTTTGATGAGATACTTAAAAATAAATGGATATTTATATACCATTTCTCATCTTTCAAAAGCTGAAATGATATATAATAACAGTGCATGGAGCAGTATCCACAGCATAAGGTGGTGGTGGTGGATTGCCAGAACACAAACCAAGAACAAAGAACAATGAAAAACAAAAAAAAATAACAACACAAAAACACACACACCAGAGAATTAAACACACGTAGTACAGCAACAATGACAACAACAACAACTATAGTTCATGCCACTTCGCTGTAAAGTGCTTGCCTTAAACAACAACAACGTAGCGTTGACCCAAAACTTCAACCATCCTCAAGTCACGGTTCACCTCCACTTTCATGCCCTTATCAATCAATGTTATATATGTGTCTTTTACTCTCTCTCTCTCTCTCTCTCTCTCTCTCTCTCTCGCTCTCGATCTATTTCTGTCACTGTGTTGAGTTGTGTTATGTGCTGTGTGGTCTCCCTCTATCTCTCTTTTTCTCTCTTATCCTAGTGTTTTTCTATTGATTGCTTTGGTGGGTCTATTTATTTTTTCTTTGTAACCAAATGGGGTGTTAATCATTTCTCAAATTGGCTTCTGCTTCATTCACTTGTTTGTTCTCACCACCAAGCATTTTTCTTTTTTTTTTTTTTTTCCTCTTCCTTTCACAACACGGTACTACTCTTAATATTTTTCTTTCTTTCTATTATGTCATCTTCTGCTTTGTCTTGAACCTCCTCTCTCAATTGTCCCGTGTTCACACTTGATTCTGGGAAACCTTTCCTTATATTGTCTCTTTTTCAAAATAATAAAGCCAACTTCTTATGCTGTTTTGGTTTGTCTGAGAAATGATGGCAATATTGGAGTGTAGTAATAGTTTCCACTTCCTAAATGGGGTTTACATGGTGCTGTTGTCTTGCCTTGGTATTATGGTCCTCGTGAATTCGGTTAATGAAGAGGGTTTGAGTCTTTTGAGATTCAAAGCTTCCCTTCTTGACCCAAACAACAATCTCTATAACTGGGATTCTTCTTCTGATTTGACTCCTTGCAATTGGACTGGTGTGTACTGCACAGGTTCAGTGGTAACTTCTGTGAAACTTTACCAACTCAATCTGTCTGGTGCTTTGGCTCCTTCCATCTGTAATCTTCCAAAGCTTCTTGAGTTGAATTTGTCAAAAAATTTCATCTCTGGCCCCATTCCTGATGGTTTTGTTGACTGTGGTGGTTTGGAGGTTTTGGACCTTTGCACAAATAGGCTTCATGGACCCCTTCTGACCCCTATTTGGAAAATCACAACACTTAGAAAGCTTTACTTGTGTGAAAATTACATGTTTGGTGAAGTGCCAGAGGAGCTTGGGAATTTGGTATCACTTGAGGAGTTGGTCATTTATAGCAATAACTTAACTGGAAGAATTCCATCATCAATAGGAAAGTTGAAGCAGCTTAGAGTTATAAGGGCAGGTTTGAATGCACTCTCTGGGCCAATACCTGCTGAAATCAGTGAGTGTGAGAGCTTGGAGATATTGGGGTTGGCACAGAATCAGCTAGAAGGTTCAATTCCAAAGGAGCTACAAAAGCTTCAGAACCTCACCAATATACTTCTGTGGCAAAACACTTTCTCTGGGGGAATTCCTCCAGAGATTGGAAACATTAGTAGCTTGGAACTGCTTGCTTTGCACCAAAATTCATTGATTGGTGGTGTCCCTAAGGAAATTGGGAAGCTGTCCCAGTTGAAGAGGTTGTACATGTACACCAACATGTTGAATGGAACAATTCCACCTGAGCTAGGGAACTGCACAAAAGCTATTGAGATAGACCTTTCTGAGAACCATTTGATTGGGACCATTCCCAAGGAGTTGGGAATGATCTCTAATCTTAGCTTGCTTCATCTGTTTGAGAACAATCTTCAGGGTCATATTCCAAGGGAGCTTGGTCAGTTGAGGGTGCTAAGAAATTTAGACCTGTCACTGAATAACTTGACAGGAACAATTCCACTTGAGTTTCAAAACCTTACATACATGGAGGATTTGCAGCTGTTTGACAATCAACTTGAGGGTGTGATTCCTCCTCATCTTGGAGTTATTAGAAACCTTACTATTCTTGATATATCTGCAAACAACCTTGTTGGTATGATACCTATCAATCTTTGTGGATATCAGAAGCTGCAATTCCTTAGCCTTGGTTCAAATAGGTTGTTTGGAAACATTCCTTATAGCCTCAAAACATGCACGTCTCTTGTGCAGCTTATGCTAGGGGACAACCTTTTGACAGGCAGCCTACCTGTGGAATTGTATGAGCTTCACAATCTCACTGCACTTGAACTCTATCAGAACCGGTTTTCGGGGATAATAAACCCGGGTATAGGCCAACTTAGGAATCTAGAGAGGCTTCGGTTGTCCGCTAACTACTTTGAAGGCTATCTCCCTCCTGAGATTGGAAATTTGCCACAACTTGTCACATTCAATGTTTCCTCTAATCGTTTCAGTGGAAGCATTCCTCATGAGTTGGGAAACTGTGTTAGACTGCAGAGGCTTGATCTTAGCAGGAACCACTTCACTGGCATGCTTCCAAATGAAATTGGCAACTTGGTGAACTTGGAGCTGTTGAAAGTTTCTGATAACATGCTCTCAGGAGAAATACCAGGCACTTTGGGGAATCTTATTAGGCTCACAGACCTGGAACTAGGTGGCAACCAGTTTTCAGGAAGCATCTCTTTTTACTTGGGAAGACTGGGAGCTCTTCAGATTGCACTTAACCTGAGCCACAACAAACTTTCTGGCTTAATTCCTGATAGCCTTGGAAACTTGCAAATGCTAGAGTCCCTTTATCTAAATGACAATGAACTTGTTGGTGAAATTCCTTCATCAATTGGTAACCTTCTCAGTCTTGTAATATGCAATGTATCTAACAACAAGCTGGTAGGAACTGTTCCAGACACCACTACATTTAGAAAGATGGATTTCACAAACTTTGCTGGGAACAACGGCCTGTGCCGTGTTGGTACCAATCACTGCCATCAATCTCTATCTCCCTCTCATGCTGCAAAACATAGCTGGATCAGAAATGGTTCATCAAGGGAAAAGATAGTGAGTATTGTTTCTGGGGTGGTTGGACTAGTTTCTCTTATTTTCATAGTGTGTATATGTTTCGCCATGAGGCGGCGTAGCCATGCTGCTTTTGTTTCACTTGAAGGGCAAACAAAGACTCATGTCTTGGATAACTACTACTTTCCTAAAGAAGGCTTTACATACCAGGATGTCTTGGAAGCCACAGGCAGTTTTTCAGAAGCTGCAGTTCTAGGAAGAGGAGCTTGTGGCACTGTTTACAAGGCTGTTACGAGTGATGGTGAAGTTATTGCTGTCAAGAAGCTGAATTCGCGTGGAGAAGGAGCGAATAATGTTGACAAAAGCTTCCTTGCTGAGATTTCAACTCTTGGAAAGATCAGGCACAGGAACATTGTGAAGCTGTATGGATTTTGCTACCATGAGGATTCTAATCTTCTCTTGTATGAATACATGGAAAATGGAAGCCTTGGAGAACAACTTCATTCAAGTGCAACCACTTGTGCATTGGATTGGGGTAGTCGATATAAAATTGCTCTTGGAGCAGCAGAAGGCTTATGCTATCTTCATTATGATTGTAAGCCTCAGATCATCCATCGTGATATAAAGTCAAACAACATATTACTTGATGAGGTGTTTCAGGCTCATGTTGGAGACTTTGGTTTGGCTAAGTTGATTGATTTTTCCTACTCAAAATCCATGTCTGCTGTGGCAGGTTCCTATGGCTACATTGCCCCAGGTAAGAATAAGTTCACTACATTGGCGCAGTAATTATAGTAGTTTTATTTGTTAGAATATAAGTGAGTCCCATTTTAGTCTTTTGTTGTGATTTACTTTTCAATATTGATTTTCATCAGCTGTGACAACTGACTATGCTTTTGGAGGAAAAATTATTAAAGTGCATATTAATTATTAAGAGATTTTATCAATAAAAATATTATTAATCCCCAACTGTTTAATGCAAATTATCAAAAAGTTGATTTGAATAGTGTGCTAAATATGTGATATTTTTACCAAGGTCTAGCATGATTGGCAAATAATTGAGTCTTGACTGTGTATGAAAAAGGCTTTGTTAGTAGAGGTGTACCTACTTTGGTGATCTTCCTTAAAAGGGATTAGTTTTTTATACCCTTTGATGCATACAAAAAAGAATAATATTTTCATCAGCAGAGTTATAGTCATTGTAATCATTTTTCTTATGGTTGCTTGATTACTTTTTTCAGAATATGCTTACACCATGAAGGTGACTGAGAAGTGTGACATCTATAGCTTTGGGGTAGTTTTGTTGGAACTAATTACTGGGAGGTCACCTGTTCAACCTTTGGAACATGGTGGTGATTTAGTGACTTGTGTGAGAAGATCAATTCAGGCATCAGTACCAACATCTGAATTATTTGACAAAAGATTGAATCTTAGTGCACCGAAGACAGTTGAAGAAATGTCTCTAATTCTTAAAATTGCCCTGTTCTGCACCAGTACATCTCCACTAAATAGACCTACAATGAGAGAGGTCATTGCAATGTTGATTGATGCTAGGGAATATGTCAGCAACTCGCCAACCTCTCCCACATCAGAATCTCCATTGGATGAGGATGATGGCATTTCTTCCAAAGGTTAGAAAACTTAAATGTTCATATTTTCTTTTGGTGTGATGATATTACTAGAGCTAGTCTTTCATATTATTAGTTTCCAGATTTGTTTTTAGATATAAAGGATCAATTCACCTTATGCATTTTGGTACATATAGGGGGTATAAGCTATTTAAGTTTATATTCAACAGCATTATTTTGAATTTCAGCTTCCTCATGTGCTGCTTCATATTTTTCTGTGGTATTACTCTGCTGTTTGCAATCTGTTAATCTACACTTCACCTTGAACTATTGAGTACTGACGGTTAAAGAATTTCATTGATAGATATCGTGCATTTAGTTTATACTATATAGTGCATATACACCCACAAACAAGAATTTACTAAAGAAAAGACAATAACACTCCCTCCCGCAAAAACACTATTTATGAACCACTTATTCTCTTTTCACTGGCTAGACTTATAAAATTAAAATCCTGTACTAGTTCCCCCTTATAATCACATTCTTTCACATCCAGCATTTAAGTTTGATCATGTTAGCTGAAACATGCAAGTAACAATGTAAACTTCAAGTTATATATATATATATATATATATACATATATATATATATATATATATTACTTTATTTTATTTTTCTTGGGTTTCATTTATATAGATATTTAAATATCTAGTTTATTACAAAGTTCATATGATAATCAATGTATTGATAATTAGAAAGAAAACTAAATGGCTTGTCATGGTTTGTGCAGATGGTGGTTTTGAGTTGTAAGTTTTAACTTATACGCCTTACTTCGTCCTCTATGGAGAAAGTTTTTGGTACAACAACTTCATTTCTACATGTTTGAGTCTTGGACAATCATATATCCCTTGGCTCAACTAATAAGTAGCTTTATCTAAAAGAATGACACAAACAACTTCAGAGAAGCAAATGCAGTGTATTAACCCAACAATGTAAAGCTACTCTAATCTATTATACCTTTTTAGATGTATGATGATTCTATTAACATAACAAACCTCACTCTTCTCTATCTAGACACCATATCCTTTGTTTCGTGTAGGTAGTGAGTTGAACATACAAAGATCGTCCAATGTAGGCTCATTCTGCATTTAATAATTCTAATTATGACTATCTTTGCTTTTGACTTCACACAATTTGGCAACATATAAATTGTAAAGTTCTTGCTACGCCTTCTAATTTTCTCAGTAGCCTTGTAGAGATTTTAATTTGTAGCATTAAAGATTTTTAAAGTCTTATGTATGTTTCTTTTGTACAGGGTATTTGTGTTTCAGTCGTGTTTAGGTGAAATGGATACTCTCATTTTCAATTTTCAAATGGTTGTGAAAATTGTCCTTATCTCTCTACCTTCATATAAATTAAATATGAAGGGCCATACTAAAATTTGCGTACGTTTAAGATGAAAGTGATAAATATAACTTTTTTTTTTTTTTTTTTACATAATATGGTCGTGTAAAAATTCAACATGAGAGAGTTTGTTCCTATTTTAAGGACGGTGAAACGAAGAAATGAGAATGGAAAAGAGAATCCACCTTTTTTTGGACCCTAAGTCAATAAAAGCATTAACACATGCGATAGATATATAATCTGTTGTAATATTATAAATTAAATATACAATTTAAAAATAAGACTCATTCTCTTCGATTAGATATTCTCAATAATTTTTCTTTTAAAGATAGATTTCACACACTACTCATGCAAGTAGCCAAAAATTTACTTTAACTATATTAAACTATCTTTCTTTTATTTGTATATGAGTAATTAATATTCTTAACCACTTAACCTTCAATCTACCTTATTTTATCTCTTTTTAATCTATTTTATTTTATTTCTATCTCTAAATTACTTTTAATCATTTTTCAAAAGAAATTTTCAATAATTGAAAATAATTTAATTTCATATTTTAAATTACTTATTATAAATTCAAAATATCGTTTATATATTTTAAAAAAATAATTTATTATAAATTTAATTATATAAAAATAATATTTATTTCATATAATGTACAAACTAAAATAATATTATTTTAATTAGAATATATTTTGTACATTAAAAATATTTATTTATTATAAATTTTAATTATATAAAAATAATCATTTATCTTGTCTCCTAATTAAAGTTTTTAAAACCATTTATTACTTTCTTAAAGTAGTCGTTTTTCCTCATCTGCCATGTGTAATTTATTTTGACATGTGAATTGTGTTTTAAACAGCTGGTACATGTAACAGACGTCATTTGACCCACTTAGTAACATGTTTAAGCCATAATCTTTTTTTTTTTAAAATAATTACACTTGTAACTTTCAATAATCTTTTATGCACTTCTCTGTTTTACATCACTATCACACTACATATAGTTAAAGTTGGCGATATATATGTGCATTCTCTAAAGTATTAATTATTAGAAAGTTAGTTATTTAATTTTAGTGGTTCATGAAAAATTAACTGTTAATGTTATATATTCATGTATGATAAATGACGTATTATCATCTATTAAATTTTCATCAAAATTAAAATTACTTTTTTTTACTTATACTCACTTTTTTTTTAAATAATACTTAATTTTACTTTTACTTACTTTAGAATAACCAAAATCAAAACGAAATTGTATAACTGCAATCACTCATCACTAATCCCAATATGATTGGTGTTATAAACAAATAGCCGAGTTGTAAACAGAGCAACCTTACCTAGTGCATCATCCTCATTTTGGTTCCCAATATTTCCTCTGGCACCTGACAATAATATATTATCAATTGTAGATGGAAATACATTATCAATAGTAACTTATGGCATTCAATATATATATATATATATATATATATTATTCAGCTTGGAAAATGAATTTGGAGCCTATTGATTGTGCCATATTGACTTCAAATTATTCAGGTAGATGATGACCAATGTCTTTCAATTTGTCTCCATAAAAGAATTTAAAGTAGTGAAGTAGTCCTGTGAATCATGTGTTCACCTTTTCATTAAATAATGTCAGAGAGAAATGGTGGTTTGTCCTCATGAGATGTTAATGGCAAACAGAAACTGAAAAGCAAAGGCAAGTTTTCCAATGCAAGATGATGCAATTCAGGGAGCATATACTTTCTCATCCTCTACTCTTTCTTCAATCTTCAGCATGATGCATGTCTTCCATAAACTTTGCATTTTGAAGTTTCCATATGAAAGGTTGCATTGAGAGGGAATTCAAAAATTTATTCTTCAACACATCACAAATTGGACTTCAATAACTATTAGTTTTCCAAGAGTGTGCTCTGGAAAGTGGATCATAGAATATTCACTTCTTCCACATGATTCAGCCAAATTGGGGAATGGAGTGTAGGGACTCACCATCGCTCTTGAGTTAAAGATTGAGTAACAATTCATCAATATTGTGTTGGATAAATAGGGATTAATTTATATTGATATAACTTACAGCCAATATTAACTTTTGAAGTAAAAAAAAATAATGGAAATAGGGTGTTATTTTTATAATTAAAAGTGAAATAGAAAATAAAGATAAAATATATTTTTTTTTCATTTTTTTTGGTAGAGAATGTAGATATCTACTTCGGAAGACATGTTTATAAGATATTTTTTAAAGGCTCAATGGAATTCCTTAAGGCTTAAGCTTTTGATCATTGTCACCTGATTCTTTGTTCCTTCATCTTCTACTAATCTATCTACATTCTCATACCCAATTCCATGTTCACAAAAATCTCATTACAAGGATACTGTGATTTGTTTCTAGGAAAGAAAACAAATTATCATAGACCAAATGGTATGAGGGGTATTTTGTAATCTTGTGACATAAAGATCTCAAACACCTATTTGAGTAGTTTCTTCTTTGACCATCAGAGTTATTTCAACTAGCTGCCAAAAGATGAGAAAAGTACAGTATCGACAAGTTAAGAAAACAACTATTATGTGTCCTTATAAAATGAGTGATTTATTGATCATAAACACGCAACTTAAAACAAACATTACAACATCCATCCTTCCTCGGATCCAAATCCTGTAGACACACTCAAGGGTCTAGCAATCATAAGTAACTCAAGGCTAGCAAACATAAGATAAAGTTACAAATCCTGCAGACACTAGACACACTCAAGTGTCTAGCAAGCTATAAATAACTCCCTAGGCCATAGCAAACATGACATAGAAATTACACAAGACCTTACATAAATTTATTCAAGAAGTCTCTCTATGTTGACTCAAGTACTTTTTGTATGGCCACAATATAGTCATACACCTTCTTCTCATCAGGAAGAGATTTGGACACAGCCTCTCTTTGCATGCATCTCTTAGCCCAAGCAACGAGTTTAGGACACTCTTCTTCCATTTTGAAGTTGCCATATGTCTCAAAGGTATAAAACCAACTGTAGAAAGGGATCAAACCAATATCAAGGAACCCAAAGGTGTCACTTCCATAATAAGATTTGTCACTCAGTGTCTCTTCTAGCTGCTTAAAGATAGAGATCAACTCCTTCTTCCCTGCCTCATGCTCCTCTCCTTTAGAAAGCCACATTTTCCTCCAAGTGTCATACACCTGTGTTGAAAATCACACATTTTTATTTGAATTGAAAAAAGAGATGAAAACTTTTTGTTTATCAGTATGTTATTTATGCAAAGTATATATTAATTTTGCCTATAACTAATCTTCGTCAAACAACCTAGCTAGTTACCTTTAGTGAGTCATCTTTTTATACCACATTTGTTTCATCTACAAAGCTCAAATCCAAACTTTGTTTAAAGAATTCAAACTCAATTCCACACGTACTACCTAGAGATGTTGGTACAGAGATAAAAATCTAGTACTCCTCCCAGGCGTCTAAATGAAAAAGTTACCAAAAAACAAAGAAATATTCCATTTTAGACTATTTTTTATTTTAGTAGGCGATTATTTTAAAGATTAGTTTTATATTGTTGGGAGATAAGCATACAATATGTTCTGGTTTGTTTCAAGGTTTGAAAAAACTTCCTACTTAAAACCTCTGCTTTCAGACACATGGGGGTCGACTCACTTATTAAGTGAGATCTAAAGATTTGTTTAAAAAAAAAAAAATCATCTTAAATAAAAGAGTTATCTGTCGAGCTTTTTCTTACATATGTGACCTTTTTATTTTGAAAAATTAATTAATTTTTTTTATTAGTAGACCAAAAGTTTGAACTTTAATTATTTTATCCATAAGCCACATGTTAACAAGATAATAGAATCGTCTAATCCCTAGTTGAGAGTGAATAATAGCAAACAAAGAATCCTTGTACTTCAAACTTCAAATTTTGAATTAAGAAGACAAAAATAAAGAATAGAAATCACATGACAACATATTAAAGCATATACCTTTTTGTCAATGTAATCTACCCAGAATCTGGCTTGAGCTCTCTCATAAGGGTCAGAGGGCAAGATTGGAGCTTTGTCATTCCAGACCTCATCAATGTACTGCACTATAATTGCAGATTCACAAATGGGTTTGCCATTATGGATCAGAACTGGAATTTTCTTGTGAATTGGGTTCATTTGCAAAAGCAAAGGACTCTTGTTCCTGAGATTTTCTTCCTTGTATTCATACTTAACACCCTTTTCAGCTAATGCAATCCTAACCCTCATCCCAAACATGCTGACCCATGTATCCAACAGAACCACCCCGTCAGCCATAAGTTCACAGGATCACCAAAAACGAACTGAAGTTGTGAACTAGCTAGCTCTGAAATTATAGGTAGTGGTTTCAAAGGATAGATAGAGATAATGTTTACAAGGGAAAATAATCTTTCTGGTCCCATATTGCCAAGAGTTAGTATATATTTGGTTTGTAGTTGAAAATGTTGTAGAGCTTGTTCTAATGCAAATCCAACGGATAAAATTAAAATGAACACAAAAGTAAATGATCTAATCCGTTAACAAAATTTTAACTGTGCTTAAATTTAATTTTAGGAAATATTAAATTTTCAGTATCAACACTTTCAGTCTTGGTGAAACGGAATTGGGTTGAAAAATGTGTTTAAAGCAAGAGAGCTTCAATGGCATTCTTAGGACCGGACAAATATAACACTGAGACAGCTGGCTTAGCTGGGAGAATCGAGGTACACCAATGTGAAGACAAAAGAAGGGTTGGGTTCTTACAAAGTATGACCACATTATATTCACATGTTTATTCAACTACAGTATATCCCAAATGGATTCGTATACTCTGTCTTCTACACTAGACCAGAAAATGAAGATATTTTTATCCAAGAGATCCTGTTTTCATGAAGAGATGGATGCTTACCCTGTCGCATTCTAGAGCAAATAATTGCATGTGAAGAATTGCCTAAGTTGTTATCCATGTGAAATAAAAAATAAAAATAAATTTTGAAGCCTACTCATAAATGTAAAGTTAAATCTTGGTTGTTATGCATGTTTAATAAGACGCTTGATAACTGGTAGCAATTTGTATCTTTTAACTAACTGATACAGAGTATGAATTCTCGTTGGTTGTATGGAATAAATCATGTTAAGAGAGAAATTTTCCCCTTGTGTGAATTCATAGTTTCCAATAGAGATTAATCACAACTCTTGTAGGATTACTTCATACCAATTCCATAGTTAGAAAAAAAAAATTATATATTCAATATTTTTTCAAAATTTAATGGTTATATATATATATATATATATTAAAACTGTATTTAACTATAAAATTTCTAAAAGATTTATCAAACAGAAAATTAAATATCTTAAAGATTTAATTTATGTCATCCTAAAATATCTCAAACCTATCACCACTATGATCACCACCGTCATGACCGTTTCTGCCACAACCATTATGGCCGCCACTGCAACCACCATGATTATTGTCACCGTCACTTCCATCATCACCTTGATCACCGCTATGACCACCGTCTTCATTATCAACATGATCTTTGCCTCTACTGCCACCGTCGCCGCCAGTGGTGGTGGTGACAATAGTGGTGGAGATCATGTTGGTGACAATGACGATGATTATGGTGGCAATCACGATAGTGGTGATGATGATTGTTGTGGTAATGATCTTGACATAAATTTTAAAAAATCGATAAAATGACAAATTAAAAAAAATCGATAAAAGGACATAAATTAAATCTTTAAGATATTTGATTTCTTGTTTGGTAATTTTTTTAGAGATTTTATGGTTAAATAAACCTTTAATTTAAATTTAAAATATTTTTATCTTAATATTTCATTTAATCTAACAACTCATATTGGTCATTCTCATATAAGATGATTATTCTCATATAATATGTCTTATATATATATATATATATATATATATATATATATATATATATATATGAAGCATGCTAATAACAATAAAGTTTGGTTTAAATATCAAATTGGTCCGATATATTATCATTTTTTTATTTTTTCAATTTTAGTTCTAATAAGTTGGTGTTTTTCAATTTGGTCCCTATCCCTGAAAAAAAGTTAAGAGTTAAGACATCATTGTGTGTCATATAAGCAAAAGATGATGTCATAATGATGTTATCACATGTCAGGTCAACAAAAATGACACATTATCAATGTCACATTATCAATAATATAACGTCAACAATTATGTTTGACAAACTAACAATGAAAAAAAATTACAAGGACTAAAATGAAAAAATAGAACTTACATGAACTAAAAATAAAAACAAAAAATTGTCTACAAATGTCATTAAAGTTGTACATATTCATGTTTTCAAATATTTGTGTTACAAAATCAATATGACAACTATCATATTAAAAACAATTGATGCAAAAGATAATGAGAAAAAGGGTTATACAATGTAAATTTTTTTACACAATTATTCAATTACAACTATCATATATGGTAAGTTTGTTAAATTTTAAATTAATTATCTTTAAATAATTCAAATGGTGATTTATAATTGAATAATAGTATAAATTTATTTTATATTATCAGTGCATAAACATTAAACTCAAAGATAATTGCAAAAAATCTAACAAATAAAATCCTATGAGTTTTTTTTGGATGAAGTATAAATACAAAAAGTAAGAGACAAGAAAGCTTAAAACATGGTGAAGGAGTATTTAATAAGTTTCTCTATAAAGACATCTAAAGGAGAGTCTCCTCTTTGGTCCAAAAGACTTGAACACATATCCTAACTAACCAAGATATTTGTCACCTTATTAGAATCGCAAGACGTACATGCAACTACCGTCAGAGTCCAATTACTTTTTCACTAGCACTATCTTTTCCCCCTACAATCTTGTATATTTGTGTATGGAAAAACATAATTCTATCGCAGATGAATGGATTATACGATAAACATGATTAATGATACTCTGACATATGCAAATATTTTAATTCATTCATTCTTACTTATTTTATTTTATATTAAATTTGTACATGATACTTAAGATCATACTTAATATTTGGCTATGGAATTCGCAAGTGCCAATAATAAATTCTTATTTCCACTTTTCAACAACATGTGTGCTGCTTGTTTTCCAAACTTTTCTCATCATGAGTACTAGAAGCATGTTCTCATGGGACAACTGAAGACAAACAATTTAAACATTACACGTTACATAATTATGATTCTTATCGAAAGCTTTGAAACAATCACAAAAAACAATTTCCTTGCCAGGAAATGAATCTTTTAGCAAATTTCTCAGAAACCGTAATCTTGCAAAAGCTATTTTTCCATTAATGATTCCCATGTATTAGAAAAGTGGACCCCCTAATAAAGAGTAGAGCTCAGGCTGATTGCTGTGAACTCTACCTTTACAAATTTGACAATTTAAAGCAGCTACAACTGCCACAATAGCTTCTGCTCTATATAAGTTGCCATCAAAAGGATCTTCCTCCTGCATTATTGCATTTGTAAACTCTTCAGGCTATTAAAATCGCTTTCATGTATAATAATGGAGGGTCTAAAAGTTATGATTTTAAAATTACTGAGTCACAAAACTTAGGTAGCTGTGCATAACCAATGATTCCATATAGGCACTCATTGAATGAAATTACCATGAGATCAAGCAACAATAATATCACTGCAACTAAAGGGCGTTCTTCAGGTGGAGAGCCTTGTGTAGGTAAACGAAGAAAATGTGCATCATGTTTAAGATTCATCATCTTCGAGTCCTCTTCAGAACTTTAAAATCTTTGGTTCTTCTGATATGATTCCAAAAGGTTGTCAATATTTTCAATAGGAAAAAAAAAACGGCACACATAAAATAAATGTCAGCAAAGGTAAGTAAGAAGCACATACCAATCAAGGTAGAACAACCATTGGAATTTCTTTTACTACTGAATACTTATAAGTGATAACAATGAGTTTCATGTGACAAACTCCTGTTTATATTGATTATATAACAATGTAACACAACCAACCAAATTTCCTCCCATTAGACCCATGAAATGTGAGGAGATGTGTGTTTGTTAATTTTTTTGTTTTAAATGTTTTCAAAATCAAATTAATTTTTTATGACATAAAATAAAATTAAAAAAAAACTAATTGTATATTAAGAAAAAATAACATAAAAATGCATACTTTTAAGTTAAATTTAATTTTTTATTAGTATAAATTTTTTCTATAACATTCATATTTCTTTCTACTCTCTTTTTAACTAATCAAACCAAGCAGAGAATTTCTTTTTCACTTTTTCCTTTTCATTTCTATTCATCTAAATTCTAAACTAATAGTTTTTCACTTCTATTTTTCATTTCACTCATCAAAACTACACACTTTTCTATTCTATTTCCCTTCTATTTACATATTTCATATTTCTTCCTCCCTATTTCACTCCTCATACAAACACAGTATTAGTATGAACCTACAAGAATGGACTGAAAATAGTCCAATCTCTACATCACAGGCCATAATTGACCTCAATTATTGTCAATTTGGGTTAATGCTCTTCCAATATATATCATCTCTTGTTCCTGTCAACAGTGAGAAAGGATATTAGATTTCTGGAATCCAATTCTATATATTGAATCTGTAGATTTTCATCTATGAATTCAAAGCACTGAAACTAACCTGAACAAAACTGCGTTTGTATTCATCTTTGTACAGTATTTCAACAACCTCAACATGAACCTGAAGAAGCTTCATCAGAATCAGTCATATTCAGTTTCACTTTCAGTTTCATATTCATCTTCACTTCCAACTTCATATTCAGCTTCACTTCCAGTTGCATATTCAGTTTCACTTTCAATTTCAGAATGTTCCTTTGAGTTGAATGTGAATTTCATCTCTTGGCTAACTAACTCAGCAAGATCCTTCCTGTCGCAAATTTTATAGGCATCTATAATAGCCTTGAACAAAGATTCACTCGACTCAATCTCTCCATATTCTAATTGGCTATATATCCGTTTCACACCTTCAACCATGCCAGCCTTTCCATAACAACCTACCAAATAAATATACGTTACAAGATCAGGTCCTAGATGTTCATCCCGCATTTTCATATATATATTCAAGGCCTTGTTGATATCTCCAGCTGAACCATATGCATAGATTGCCACATTAAAGGCAGAGGAGTCAAGATCAACCTCAGATTCTATGAATGTTTGAGCAGATTCAAGTGCCAAAGTATGCATACCAACTAAAGAGTACAAAGCAGTAAAGGTTGTTTGCCGAGTATAAGGTTTCCCCTCCTGGTAAGATGACTCTAACTGTGCCACTGCTTCAGTGGGAATCCCTCCCTTCTTTAATATAGTGAATAACACTTTAAAAGTCCCATCATTTGGCAACAGCTTCTGAGATATCATCTCATGTATTAATTCACCACATTCATAGAATTGCCCGTTGGCAGCATAACACACCAGTACCTTATTATATGAAACACAATCCTTCAGTAAACCTGACAGTTTCATCTCCTCTGCAATCTCAATGGCCTCGTCAATCAGGCCGACGCCCTTGTAAAGATACATGATTGTTGCATATGAAATTGCATCAGCCCGGCCCATTTCTCTCAAATTTTCAAAAGCCAACTTGGCTTCAGATACCAAGCCAAGATCTGCAAAGAGGCCAATCATACTATTACATGCAACTAAGTCAAGACCCCCTTCCATGTTCTTCATCCGCTCATAGATGGCTTTTGCTCCTTCCAAGTTTCCAACCTTACAATAAGACTTTAGTAGGGATGTTAAAACAACTAAATTTGCAGATAATCCAGATTCTTCCATCATGTGGAAGTATTTAAGTGCCTCTTCGAGACTACCATGTTCGGCAAATCCATTTATTAAAGATCCATACACTACCTCATTTGGTTTTACTCCAGTTCTTACCATTTCCTGGAACACACTGACTGCATCAGAAAGCTGACCAAGGCGAGCATAACATCCAATAACAGCAGAAAAAGTCTGACAAGGTGGTTTAAACCCCACTTCCTGCATTTCATCCACGAGGTCCATCGCTTGGTCCACTAAATCAGCACCAGACAACATTTGAACAAGGGAATTATACGTGCTTTCATTTGGCCAAGTCCCGTGATTTTTCATCCTCTTAAAGAGAGAAACAGCCTTGTCATAAAGTTTTGCTTTGCCATACGCTTTGATCATGACATTGCACTCTAGAACATTCCTGTTCTGCCCTGCCAAGTTCCTTCCCCCGTAAAACACATCCTCCGCTTCCTCCCAGAGTCCTTTCTCAGCAAAAACATCCATAACCGCAGCACGAATATTCGACGACATCTCCCCATTCACTTGAAACTTCTTCAGCAAGTCAAATGCTTTATCAACATCCCCCTCACCAACATACATCTCCACAATACCAGGAACACAATGCTCGTCAACAGACACAAAAGCCCTCTCCATTTCATCAATCAAATCCTCCACCTCTTGAACCATATTCTTCCTGCACAACGCGCCAAGCAGAGCCCGGTAAGTCACCTCATCCGGACACAACCCAGCATCCCTAATCCTCTTATAACACAAAACCGCAGCACCAATATCCCTGGCTTCAGCATACAAAGACAGAAAAATGTTAAAAGTCTTGGTATCCGGTGCCACACCTTTCTCCTCCATCATACCAAGCAAAGCCTCCGCCTCTGCCAAATCACCGCGACTCCCACAAACAAAAATCATGGTATTAAAAGTCCACACATCCACCGCCACGCCGGCCTTCAACATCTCCGCAAAAACCTCCGCCGCCTCGCTCAACCTCCCCGCCTTACCATACAAATCAATCAACACATTATAAGTATTAGAGAGCCGCGGCTTCTGCAGCCCATTCAACGAACTCGAATTCGTTGAACACGCCATGCCAGAAGCTGGCGCTCTTCCACCAATCTTAAACAACTCAGTGGAGAGAAACTGCTTGAAACTAATCCCCATTGATGCAGACCCATTACTACCATTACTAATCCCTAAAGAACCCTCTAATTCAAGATCATTCAACTCAACCTTTCCCTCACACCACCCTTTGTAAAACCTATGAGCCCTATCAAAATCTCCAACATCCTTCAGCACCTTAACAACAGTACACATAGTAACCTCGTCAGGGAAAAAGCCTCTCACCCTCATGTGGCGAATCCACAGAAGCGCTTCTTGAACGAGACCCGCTTTTCCGTACACGTCGACCAGCATGCTGTAGGTGTTGTTCGTGGGCAAGACTCCGTTTTTCGCCATGTCGAGCCAGCAGAGGCGTAACTGGTCCCATTGCTGGGCTTTTCCTAACGCCCTGAGAACGACGTTGTAGTGAATCGCGTTTGGGGTGTACCACGTTTGGGACTGGAACCAGTCCAAGATTCTTGCCGCGCGTTGCCACGTGGATTGTTCCTTGAGGAGGACAGTGATTTCTTTGGGGGAGAGAGGGGAGGGGAGGGTGGAGAGGGCAGTTGCCAGGTCGGCGTCGGTGGAGAGGGTGCGGAGGAGGGAGGGGAGGGCGCCGCCGTAGGGTTTTTTCTTTTTCTTTTTTCTGTTTGGGGGGAGGGGGAGGGGGAGGGTGTTGGAGTGGAGAGAGAAAAGAGGGGGAGGGACACGTGGCGGGTGATGGAGAGGGGTGAAGGGAAGAGAGAGGGGTTTGGGGAAGAGGATGGTGTTGGTGAGGAAGGTTGAAGAAGGGAAGGGAGAAGAAGGAGAAGAAGAGGGTTTTAGAGGGAATGAAGGTGCGAACATGGTGGTGGTTGTTGTGGTTGTGGGGAAGAGAAGAGACTAAAGAGGTTAACGAAGACAAAATTCCCTATGATTTTTTTTTATGTAATGGTGGGCGATTAGGGTAGTAGAGTTCAATTTTCCTCCTTTGAACGGCCCTAGGTGTTTTCCTGGTATACAGCATAAGTATCATCAACAGAAGTCAATCTTGTTCAAACTTTGTGGGATCATTATAAATAACAAATTTTTCATTCTCTAAGTATTTAGAGTAATTACATATTAGGACTCAAACTCAGAACATCCAGTTAAGTTAGAATCACCCGTGCTAGTTGATCTTCATGCTCGGTGATAGCTTAGTGTGAGTTTATTGTTTTAGAGTTTTAAAAGATAAGGTAGTAATTGAAAATGATGATAGTAACTAAATATGTGTAAAAGATTTTAATTAAGAATTTTGTAGTGATAGTTATCATAATGTTCTCACTGTCTGTTAATACCAATTTAGTCTTTAATATACTTCTTTTAATACAATTTTATTATTAATTAAAATTTATTAAAAAATACTACAAAAATAATAGGATTGCTTTACATGGCTCTGATGAATATAAGATTTACAAAAGTGATTGAATGAGACTGGGTAACATTTGTAATACTACTAATTAAATAAGACGTCAAATAATATGTTGAAATTGTGAGCAAAAACTAACTTAACTAACTTCTAAACTAGTATGTTAAAGGATTGTTGCATAGGTCCAACAACACAAATAATTTCATTCAGTTGCATCTACCCAACTAACTTCTAAACGCAATAAGGTCTTTCGATGGAGGGTGTTGTCCACCAAACAAAAAGAGTAACATCATGAAAATTCAAATACAATCATAAAAAATTTGGGTAGTTCACATTGGATCATTATCCACTTGTGTCAATCCATATTGACTTTTTTATCCATCAAAAAGCTAAAACAATAGCCTTATATTTACTATAAACATTGTTAATGGCATTTGAGACAATAAAAGGACATAGGGATGAAAGAAAAATATCCCAACAATCAAACTTTGAGCACAAACTGCTCTTATCTTAGCTAGATGGTCAACATAAGAATTATCTTTCATAAACATGTGTTGGTGATCCAACCTTAAGTCCGCAGACATTGTTAATATCACCATTCGAGTTATTTTAGGTGCTCAAAAGTTCATGATGATTTTTTGTTCTTGATAAAAGACACCTTTGCGGATTAAGAGAGGATGGTATATATAAACTATCATTGGTCTTGATTCCTGACCAATGTGAAATTTTATGGCTACCGAAACAAGTCCCCCAATTGAGGTTAAGGGACAAAAGTGGCCAAGACCTTCCTTCTAGCACCGATGTTTCAACCTCTACTCTATAGATATTAGGGTCACCATCCAAGTTATTGTCAGCTTAGAAGTCCATCACGTTGTTTTTTCTTTTATTAAAAGACACCTCAACAGGTTAAGGGAGGATAATGTATATAAACTATTGTGGACTTTGTCTCTTAAGCGATGTAGAATTTTGTGGCTATTGAAATAGTTGAAAATGCATGTTCTAATTGTGATTTCTAAATTGATAATGTTGTGGATTAAAGGTGCATATGGATGAAGAGAATGAACCCTATCAATAGTCGTCTTGATGGCTATCATGGAATCAGATTCATAAATGGTATCTTTATATATATTCAAAATTATTTCCCTATTTCGTATCTCAATGTTTTAGGAAAATCTTATTATTGTCATTATAAAACAAGGGGATTATTTTATTCTTTTTCTTTGAAAAGAGTATTTTTTTTAATTATATTGTAAAATGATTATAAAAAAACATTTTTTTTAATTAGTGTGAAATTAGACATTTTTTCTTATATTTAATTTCAAAGGAGTAATATTTTCTTGCCATTTTAATATGGTTGTTGATAACATGCAAGATACGGAGAAGATTTAATTAATCATCTGGTTCCTATATAAGCATCAATTTTTATTGTAGAGTCATTCCTTAAAATTCAATGTTAATTTTGATCCTTATACGAGGATTTTTTTTTTTTTTTTTGCAATTTAGCTCTCCATTTGTTTTTGGTGGGTTTACATTGTTAAAAAACAAATATCATGGACTAAAATACAAATAAAAAATATTTGTATAGGAACTAAAAACATATAAATTTTAGATATAAGAGTTAAATTAATAACACAAATAATGTATAAAGACTAAATGATTAATTACATTTTTATACGAAGAAAGTAAAAATAAGGAAGAGGAAAGTGAAATAGTTTTTGCATATACCACTATCAACCTTCTCATATGCTTTTGCTTGTGAAGGAATAAGTACAGATTATAAATGATTCAACTCAAATCAATTTTTTTATTTTATTTTTTTGTTGATGTTGTTTGATTATTTTTTTTATCAGTAAGAATTAAATATGGTGGTATCCAGAGATTTACAAGACTGTATCTTGTTCATTCTAAACTAGATTCATTCTTGGTAAGTTGTTTGGTCATCTTGAACCATGGAAACAATTAATTATATTTATAATTCAATCAAAGTAGGAGATAATCAATAAGTAGAAGCATGCATATGATAATGTTCAACATTGTAAAATATTCTTTGCAAAATATAGTCATTGGCTCAACTTAGTTATCATTAAATTAATAAAGAAAGAAAACATGGAAATGCTTCCAAATTTTAGTAAAAGGTTGATTCATGTCAAAACGTAAGTGCAAACGTAATAAGTAATAACCAAGGTCTTTATCAGCCGTCTCATAGGAATATTTCAAAACCAATTTCATATTTTCAATCCCTATAAGGTTGACTGTATCTGTATAAAAGAACCATCATGCATGTCCTGTCCACAGCCAACAACATCTACACTTGTTTCCATTTCACAACTCCAATAGTGTTTTTGATGATCTTGTGGAGCAATGTCGCACGACGAGGTGGTTCTGTTGGATGCATGGGGAAGCATGTTTGGGATGAGGGCATGGATTGCATTGGATGAAAAGGGTGTTAAGTATGAACACAAGATGGAGGATCTCAACAACAAGAGCTCTTTGCTTCTGCAGATGAACCCTATTTACAAGCAAATTCCAGTTCTCATCCATAATGGCAAACCCATTTCTGAATCTGCAATTATAGTGCAGTACATTGATGAGGTCTGGAATGACGACAAAGCTCCAATCTTGCCCTCTGATCCTTATGAGAGAGCTCAAGCCAGATTCTGGGTAGATTACATTGACAAAAAGGTACGTAGAAGCTGGTTTAATTTGTAGTCATGTGATTTCTTTTTTTGGTCTACTCAAATTTGGAAGGTTCAATTCAAAATTTGATGATTGATATCCACGCTCAACTCTGGATTAATAATCTGTTTGTATAATTGTTTCCAAATCAGATCTAAGGTGAATTTAGATATTATAAAATATATTAAGGTCTAGTTTAGTTGCCTGAGTAGAGTGTTTGATTTGTTGTAACCTCCTTAGTATCTATCTTCTATTCCTATAGATAAAAAAGGATATTCTAAAACGTGCAAAGATCGAATTTAATTTGTATTATCAAAATAAACTTTAATAAACTTCAAAGCAAATGAGTCGTTTCTAATGGGAGTCCAAATGAGAATATATAATTGGTTTTAAGTAACCTTTTAATTTTGGTGGGAGGAGTATTAGAATTTTATATTTTGTATGTTAAATTTATGTTTTTATTACCAATAATAGTTTTGTGATATTCAATGCAGGTGTATCCTACTTGGAATACAATGTGGCTTTCTAAAGGAGAAGAAGAGCATGAGGCAGGGAAGAAGGAGTTAATCTCCGTCTTTAAGCAACTAGAAGAGACATTGGGTGACAAAACATTTTATGGAGGTGACACGTTTGGGTTTGTTGATATTGCTCTGATCACTTTCTATAGTTGGTTTTATACTTTTGAGACATATGGCAACTTTGAAATGGAAGGAGTGTGTCCTAAACTCTTGGCTTGGGCTAAGAGATGCATCCAGAGAGAGACTGTGTCCAACATTCTTCCTGATGGGAAGGAGTTGTATGATGCAGTTGTGGAAATGAAGAAGGAACTTGATTTGAAATAGAGGGACTTCGTGGATCAACCCAATGAAGATCTGCATGTTAAAAGGCCTTGTGTACTTTAATTTTGTGTTTGTTTAGCTTGGGTTATTTATGGTTTGCCCAACACTTAGGATTTCTATTCTTTAATTTCAAGATTAAGATGAGGGTCGAATGTCGTTATTTTTGTTTTAATATGATCAATAAAATCTCATTTTATCAAGTCATCGAAATAGGTGTTTTCCTTACTAGCTAGTTTTTGGCACTTAAATAATTAGTATCCGAATTGGCCGTAACCTATCGGCAAAGAGTGTAAATCCTCTGTAGTAAAATAAAGGTTAAATGTACTCTAATTTATTTTTATTATTTAATTAGGTCTTTTAATTATTAAAAGATTTTATTAGATTCTTTAATTATTTATAATGATTTAATTGAGTTTCTAATTATTGAAAATAATAATTGAAACCGTAACAAGATTACTGATCCATCTAAGACTTATATCATAAATATGATCACAATAGAGTTTTTTATAAATAAAAGAAAAGAAAAAGAAAATTTCTATGGTGTCCTCGTTAATTTGGGGATATTGATACAATTGATTTTTCAATTAATAGAAATTAGGCTGTATTATTATATTGTTATTTTAAAAATTAATAAAATTTGAAAATAACTTTTTTTTTAAATTGTTAGATTAATTTAAAGAAAAAACGGTATACCAATTAACATAATAATAAGCAAAATAATGTGACAACAAATCAAGAAAGTGATAAAAAATCCACAAGTTTAAAACATTGAATTTTATTCTTATCTTTGTTTTAACTCTTTGTATTCTATATAATTCTACCATATGCAAAAGATATTCATTGCTTATCTTTCTACCATTTTCCGTGTTTCCTATAATTGTTGCTTGTAACTTTATTTATTTATATTGACAGCGATAGTTTGATTTAAATTTGCAATATAAAAAGTTTGCAATATTATCTCCAAAAGTACCCCTAATGAGTAGTCTCTGATCTGGTTGAGACATTTGACATGAGAATTTCCTTTTGCAAATGTAAGAGAAAGATAGTTTCTCTATTTATTGATGTTAGGATACGTTTGTCATTATTGGAGCTCACTAGTCACGACATTCTTCTAGATTGGAAATGTCTTGTTTGGATACGTTCTTCTTGAATAAAAAAAATTGTTTGTAATATATAGATCATAAAAAAAAAAATATTTTTCTGTTCATCTTTTGCTTTAGATGATAATAAAAAATGGTATTTAGTTTACAGGGTATGGAGGAGCACGTGGTAGGTAAATTGAATAGACGTAATTGCTAACGTAATATACATACGAGTCTTTTTCAGCTATCTCAACAAGAACATTTGAGAACTATCCGCACATTTCTTTATTGCAAAAAAATGTAAAAAGTTGTCTCATTATAAACGACCACTTGTCCTGTTAGTCCACAACATCTATCTACACTTTTCTGGCAAGTTCATAACTTGAGTTGGGTGTTTTGGTGATCCTTTGCCACGATGGCAAACGAGGTTGTTCTGTTGGATACATGGGCTAGCATGTTTGGAATGAGGGTTAGGATTGCATTTGCTGAAAAGGGTGTTAAGTATGAATACAAGGAAGAGAATCTTAGGAACAAGAGTCCTTTGCTTTTGCAAATGAACCCAATTCACAAGAAAATTCCAGTTCTGATCCATAATGGCAAACCCATTTGTGAATCTGTAATTTTTAGTGCAGTACATTGATGAGGTCTGGAATGACGACAAAGATCCAATCTTACCCTCTGACCCTTACCAGAGAGCTCAAGCCAGATTCTGGGTGGATTACATTGACAAAAAGGTATTACATCCTTTAATTTGTTCTCACGTGTTTTTACCCTGCTCAACTGAGTTAGACCTTCTTAGTTTTTTTGTAGTACGTGCTTTAAGTTGTTGTTTTAGTTTCTGTTTTTTGTAACCAACATTGGTTTTGTGGTATTTAACGCAGGTGTATGATACTTGGAGGAAAATGTGGCTTTCTACTGGAGAGGAGCATGAGACATGGGAGGAGTTTATCTCTATCTTTAAGCAATTAGAAGAGGCACTAGGTGACAAACCTTTTTATGGGGGTGACAGGTTTGGGTTTGTGGATCTTGGTTAGATCCCTTTTTATAGTTGGTTTTATACTTTTGAGACATATGGTAACTTCTAAATGGAAGCTGAGTGTCCTAAACTTGTGGCTTGGGCGAAGAGATGCATGCAGAGAGAGAATGTGTCCAAAACTCTTCCTGATGAAAAGGTGTATGATCATGCTGTGGAGCGAATGAAGAAGGGACTTGAATCAAAATAGAGGGATTTCTTGCATCAATCAAATAAAAAATTTCATTTTGAATATGGTATTGTAAGGTTTGTGTACTTGTGATCAATCAAATAAAGATTTCTTGTCAGGCTTGGGCATAAGGTTTGCTAGACACTTTGGTGTGTCTTCTATGTACAAGATTACTCTGTTACATGTTTGTGCACTAGTGATCAATAAAATATCATTTTATTAGGCACCAACTAGTGGTGATTCCCTTACTAGTCTAAACTATCGTTTCAGTTTTCCTTTTCTCATCGGTTTGCAGCTAGATGAAGTGACTCAATCTCAATGTAAGCTAAAGAAACTACTCTATTTGGTGTTTCAGATCTCGAATTCAAATAACGTGTTATGCATTTTATTTTATTTTAGAAATCGAAGTCAGATTCTAGAAGTTTTACAACAATTTGCACACAGCTGATCGAACTAGTCTCCTTGATACATGTTATGCATCTATAAGATAGATATATATATATATATATATATATATATATATATATATTTTATGGGTTCAACATTAGAAAATACCCCCTCAAACAATTTGGTGGGTCTGTAAAAGTTACCTTTAAACAAAGTCAGACCTATGTAAGTAAACTCACTTTGGTCTAACTTATTTCAATCCCTAATTAAGGACGAGTCCTTGCCCTTTGTGTTGAAAATTTCCTCGTTATCTATTAAATTTTCCAATTTACCTATGTAATAAGTGAATTATTCTAATACCCTTATTACACTTGGTTTTATACTTATGAGTTATGAGACATATGACAACTTTAAAATGGAAGCAGAGTGTCCTAAACCCATGACCTGGGCCAAAAGATGCATGCAAATAGATACTGTCTCCAAAACACTTCCTGATGAGAAGAAGGTGTATGATCGTGTTGTGGTAATGAAGAAGACACTTGAATCAAAATAGAGGGGACTTTATATGAATTAAGCCAATAAAAATTTGTATTGTAAGGTCTTGTTTACTTTTACCTTTGGTTTATCAAGCTTGGGTTATTTATGTATGGTCTGCTAGACACTTTGGTGTATCTTCTCAATACAATATTAAGCTTAGGGATGGATGTTCTTATGTTTGTGCATTTTATGGCCAATAAAAGCTCATTTTATTAATCATATAATAGTTTTGTTTCCCTTACTAGTCAATATTATCATTTCAATTTTCTAATCTGTTTGTAGCTAGTTGAAGTGACTCAATGTTAATTAAAGAAACTACTCAATTTAGGGTTGTTTGCATAAGATTTGCATCTAAAGCAACCAGCTTGCAAGCCAAAGCTTCGACACACCTTCTTTGGCTTTTTAACTTTGGAAAGTGTAATTTTTCAGTTTAACGTGGATACAGCGAGTATCCAAACACACTCTTGGTGTTTGAGATCTTGAAGTCACGATAACTTGTTAGGCATCTATGAGATGTGGGTTCAAAAATTGAAAATACCCCTCATACATTTGTGTATGATAATTTGGTGGGTCTCCATATTGCTTAGGAGTTAGGAGGCCTTCTTGTCCTCGAAATCAAGGAACTCTTTCTTTCATCTATCAATTGGCTTTAAGCACAGAGGCATTTGTAGTCAAAATTGCTAATGAAGCACCATAGAATACAGAATATTATCATAATTTGCTAATACTGACACCACGAAGAAAAATCTTCAGTTGCTTACTCATAGGATTGACTACTGTTCTTTGTTAGTATAGTCCTCTTTGACATTGCAATGATACCATATGCAAATCATAGCTCAATTTTATACCATGTTTAGCACTTTTGTGGCTTGTAACGTTTGCAATGTAAAAGGTTTGTAACATGTAATCTCTGAAAGTACTCCTAAGAAGTGTCTGATCAGGTTGACTTTTAAGTAAATTATTTATTTTAACATAAGTGAATTTGCTGGTGCAAATATATGAATAATCCAATATGTTATTCAGAGTTACTATGTAAGAGAAAATTAGTTTCTCAATTTATTGATGCTTGGATAGAAATTATAATGAATATTTTTTTTCACATAAGGAATTCTTTTTTACATAATTATAAGGAATATTCTTAGATATTTGCACATCTATGTCACTAAAGCTCACCACGTTCTTTTCAGTTCATCTGGAATTGACTTGTTTTGTGTTTGTTAACCTGATTTTTTTTGTCTTGGATTAGAGATTATGGGTGGCTCTCAAATCACTGGATCATGAATTAATCCCGCTCATGATATATGACGATTGTCATTGGTCCAACAAAATTTTGTTCAATGATAATCAAACACGAATCTTCTCACTAATTAAATAGAGCGTTCTCATCCCAAACATACTAAACCCTGAGCCTAACAAAACCACTTTGGCTTCTTCCACCATTGCATTAGGCAGCAACTGCACTGAGAAAGTGAAGGGAAAAAATATCTGGATGTTTAGTTATCTTTGGTCCAAACAAGAGATATTGGTGTCAATCAAGTAATGTCAAGTGAATAGTTTGATTAAACACTTGTAAATTTGTAACAAGGTTTTATTCCTAAGCTTGACTTTAAAAGTCTATGTAATAAATTAAAAATAATGAATAAATTTCTCCATAAAATTTAATGAAAATTTATATAAAGATTAAAAAAAAACATACATAAATTCAAACAAACTTCCATATACGATATACACTTTAAATATTTATTAAGAATTACAAAGATATTTTATTCATTTAAAAAAATACAAGTAGCAACCAAAGCCAAAAAGGCACATCTAAGTGCATTTTTGTAATGCCATTATTCAGAGGCACCCTTCCTCTAGTTCACTCACGGTTCAAATTCTTTTTCTTCTTCGAAATAAACTCTTTGACCCTATGCTCCTCGGGAAAACACTTTGACACACACTCTTTTTTAGTACACCTCTTAGCCCAAGCAATGACTTTGGGGTACCTGTCCTCGTTGATGAAATTGCCATATAAATTATAGGTATAAAAATAACAGATCAATGGAACTAGTGCAACATCCACAAGACCAAGGTTGTCTCCACCAAAATAAGGCTTGTCCCCAAGTTGTTCTTCGAATAACTTCAGACACTCCAAAAATTCTTCCTTTGCAGCTTCTTTCTCTTCCCCTTCAGTTGTCCAAAACTTCAAGGCAATCTCATACATCTATTCAACAGTGGAAGTTCAATAGCAAATTTCACATTGTTCAAACAATGATTATTTGATAACAAGATAAAGAAAGGACAAAACTTAGACGTAGTTCCATAATTGTTGTGTTAATCTCCAACAGAATTGAAGTTTCACGTCAGTAATCTGTGTAATAAGAGGCTTCCAATAATGTAAGCGCAGATTATCGAGGTAAAACACCAATTTTGATTGGAAAACAATAGCAAAAGTACATATAGAATTGCATCTAAGTTGTATATGATTGAAAAAACAGAAATAATCAGATTCATAATAAAAAATAAAAATGAAGGATCAGAGAGAAGTAAAGTACCTTAGTGTCAACATAGTTAGCCCAGAATCTAGCTTGTGATCTGTGGTAAGGATCAGAAGGCAACAAGGGAGATCGATCATTCCAAACCTCATCGATATACTCAACAGCAATGAGTGACTCACAGATGGATCTGCCGTTGTGGATGAGAACTGGTATTTTCTTATGAACTGGGTTCATTTGGAGGAGTAAAGGGCTCTTGTTGCTAAGGTTCTCTTCTCTATTCTCATACTTGATGCCCTTCACCTCTAGTGCGATGCGGACTCTCATCCCATAAGGGCTTAACCAGAAATTCAACAGAATCACCTCATCTCCCATTGCTGAGAAAGAAGACTCCAATGAAAGAAAATTAGTGCTGGAAGAAAAAGTGAGTGGCACGAGTTTGGTGAGTCAACTTGTACAGAATGTGGAGGTGGATGATATCAGAAATGAAAATAAACTAACAGAAAAGTCACTATCACTGATGTTTCTATGCATGTTGTTTCGTCTCTGTCATTTCTTGATAACAGCACCTGATTCAGACGGCAATTGAGACATTTCTTTTATTTATTTATTTATTTATTTATTTATTTATTATTATTATTATTATTATTATTATTATTATTATTATTATTATTATTATTACAATAATAATAAATAAATAAATTAATTAATTAATTAATTAAAACGGAAGCACTTATTCAAAATCGACGCATGATTTTATCATGCAGGACTGGCTGTCATGTAAAAGGTACACCTTTATTACTGGTGTATAGCTAGTCAAATTTGAGCTCTAAGGTTATCATGTTCAATGATGAGAAGCTTGCATGGCTAAGAAATTGATCAAGAAACAGTATGATAAAGTATGAGAAATCATCCCTTAGAATAGCAGAAATTGTCATATGTAACTGTCAAAAGGAAGCTGTATAAATCCTTTTCATTGAATTCATGCCATATATGTTATAAGAACAAATGTTTTTTTTATTTTTATGATTAGCCTAAAGTTATAATAGTACTAAGAGGTCATAGGTAAATGGAACAATACCAGCCAGCTGGGCACATACAAGATGTTGACCAAGCATGATGTTACAAGTCTTAATGAAGTTCTGAACTCACAAGTTTGTTTCTTCTTTTTAATTATGCTCCCATTGTACCAAGAAAGCATTAACAGTGACGCAAAGTGGAGGCATTGTTGTGTTGATGTTGCTCTCATTCCATTATATAGCTGGTTTTATACTTATATGACCATTGGAAACTTCAAAATGGAGGCAGTGTGTCCAAAACTTATCTCCTAGGCCAAGAGATGCATGCAGAAGGAAAGCGTATATGATACTCTTGCAAATGAGTAGGTTTATGAGTCTGTTTTGAATTATAAAAATAAATTTATATTGAAATAAAGGGACACTGAAGTGTGTTAGAACTGTGAGAGACAGAGTTAGTCTTTGAGATAGACCTAATCTTTACTCTTGTTACAGGTTCAGCTATTTATTTTTCTGTTTTAATTAGCTATTGTTACTAATAAAATCTCATAATAATTGAGATTTTTTTATAGCAAATTTCAAGTTTGTTATAAATTTCAAATTGAGGGCGAGTCCTGTCACAGCCTTACAGTTGTATCTTGGTAACTTGTTGATTATGGGTTTGAATCCGAAAATAGTCTCTTTGCATATGCAAGAATAAGGCTGCGTACAATATTTCTCCCCCTTATTTGCGCATAGCGTGGAGCCTCCGAGTAATGAGGTAAGTAGTTATAAATTTCAAATTGGTTGTACACCAATCTCATTTATAAAATATCATCTTCTATCTTCAAATCTGATATATAACAGTGTGAACACATGTATTAAACATGATGTTCTTTTTACCGATATTCCAATTGCGGTTTCAAGACTTGTTATGAATTTCCATTATGAAGAATTGAAGATGTCTTCATGGAATTTGTGTCCTTGCGCATATCGTTTTGTTGTCGTCTATACTTTAAGCCCAGAAAAGTGTGGATTCAAATAACTTTGAATAGCAAACCATTACCATGATTTATGTGACATCGAAACACAAATTTATTGAAATAAAAGGGCATGTTGCACTGGATCACAAATATCCATTAAAAAGATTCAGCAGCAAAACCTAAGCCTCATCCAAGTGCAGTTTTGTAATGCCATTATTCAGAAGATACAACAGACAAGTTTTTTAATGCCATTATTCACTGTTTTAATCCTTTCTCTGTTGTGAAACATGCTCTTTGACCTTCTGCTCCTCGGGAAAACACTTGGACACACTCTTTCTGAGTGCACCTCTTAGCCCAAGCAATGATTTTGGGGTACTGTGCCTCGTCGATGAAATTTCCATACAAAATAAAGGTATAAAAATAACAGAACAAAATAACTTCAAGAGACTCCCAAAATTCTTGCCTAGCAGCTTCTTTCCCTTCTCCTTCAGTTGTCCAAAACCTCAAGGCAAACTCATATATCTATTTCACCATGGAAGTTCAGTAGCAAATTTCACATTTTTCGAACAAAGTTTATTTGATAGCAAGAAAGAAATAGACAAAATTTAGATGCAATTCCATATGTACCTTTGGTTCTTTGTATGTAAGAAACAAATGAAAAATTCTTTTTGTGCAAATTGAAACCTAACACATAATCCTACTACAAACACAATATCCGGCTGGTCAGTTCTTTTATCTTGTGTTCATAGAGAAGCCAACCGGTCATTTCTTAGCTAACTTTGGAGTTTATCAATCTCAACCCTTGGTGATTTGGTATGCTACTTGTCCTCATCTAAGTTGTCTCCTCCTCAAGGATAGCTTAGGTTGAGTTGTCTTTTTTTTTTTTTTTCAAAGTATAAAAAAAATATATTTGACTTATTGACAGTTAAATACATAAGGCATCCGATTATGTCTCTATATTCTTTTTACGAAGTTGGTTTGGAAGTTGGTTGATGGATGCGTGAGGTAGGCATTGACTTAGCTTGATCGATCTTGAACCTCTCGAGAATATCTAGAGTATACATTTCTTAAAGATAATATACCTTTCTCTCTCACACACAACTATTGTAACACATGTATTAACACATTTTTAAATAATTCGGTGTTAATCTATGCAAATATATGATAATACGCAAAATACTCTATTGCAAAACCAACAAACACATGAAAGATACATCAGAAAAATTTTAAAACCTACACACTCCTACAGAAAGCATGAAGTTAGGCACATCCAAGTGCCTTTTATTACAGAAATATTATTTAGTTGAAAGTTCAAGAATGACCAATACTTCACCATGGCTATTAAAATCCAACATGAAACCTACTCAATGCCTAACTTCTTTCTTATCTCCACAATGTACTCATAGACCTTGTGCTGATCAGGAAGAGACTTTGCAACACTCTCTTTCTGCAGGCACCTCTTGGCCCAAGCAACAAACTTGGGGCACTCATTCTCTATGTTGAGGCTGCCAAAAGTCTCATAGGCTTTGAACCAAGTGTAGAATGGAACAAGTGCTATATCCACAAAACCAATATTGTCTCCTCCAAAATAAGTCTTATCTCCCAGCTGTTCCTCCAACAATTTAAGGGCCTCAATGAACTCCTTCTTGGCAGCTTCTTTTTCTTCTCCCTTTGATGTCCAAATCTTCCTTCCAAGATCATATATCTATTCGACATTAAGAATTAACACCCAATTAGATCATAAAATGTAAGAATGAGAAAAAAGGGGCCACTAATAATAACCAATACACTCATATCTACCATAATGATACCAGAAGGGATGACAGAGACAATCAAATACATTTTATTAGACATAAGATCAATCACTTAAAAAGACAATCAAATACTTTTTGCTACATGTTGCTAAAGTAGGCTGAGGAATATTTACCAATAAATAAAACAACAAAAGAACAAAACTTACTAACAAGGAAAGTAGCTGAACCACTTGTATAGGTTATGGAGAATCTAGGGAAAAAAAAAGGTGTCTAAAGATAGTATCTATTTTTATCTAAATGGGGTCCATTTTCCTTTCATTAAACATCTCTCATATTCCATATTACATCTAAATAACTAAGAAGGGTAAGAGTTAATAATAGGAAGCAACATGGGAATAAAACAACCAAATTACATCATCACAAACTAAAAGCATAATATAAAACCAATTGTAAAAGAATTACAAGTAACAATCAAAGCATAAAAAGCTTGAAGAACAGAAGAAGGGTACCTTCATGTCAACATAATCAGCCCAGAATCTAGCCTGAGCTCTCTGGTAAGGGTCTGCAGGCAACAAGGGATTTCTGTCATTCCAAACCTCCTCAATGTACTGAACAGCAATGAGGGATTCAGAAATGGGTTTGCCATTGTGAATGAGAACCGGAATCTTCTTGTGAACCGGGTTCATCTGTAGGAGAAGAGGACTCTTGTTCCTTAAGTCCTCTTCTTTGTACTCATATTCGATACCCTTTTCAGCAAGTGCAATCCTGACCCTCATCCCAAATGGACTTGGCCAGAAATCTAGAAGAACCACCTCATCTGTCATAGTGAATATTCAAGTAATCAATTTCACGGGGAACAGAGAAGGATGAAGAAGATTCTTCAAGTAAAAATCTGATTTGTAGTACAAAATAAGGTTATGGCCTGCTTATTTATAGTGATGAGTACTAGACATTGGCTTCTGAAAATGTGACATTATGTATAATCAAATCTTCTACTATAGATACTACGATGTCAAAGAATATTTTAGGATTTTTCTTTGGTATTATTTTCCTCTACACGAGCACGTGAGTTTCAAAGCTCTGGGACCTTCCGTGTTTAAATTTGATGTTGACTCTCCCCATTCCCTGAGGCATGTCATGGCTTACCTAACCTAAGCAACGTATATACTGTTTCTTCTAGTATTTATTGATCTTATCTTTTATATGTCTCATTTTTTTTTTACATTCTTTTAATTCTTTTCACAATATAACATTATTTTTTATTTTTATACATCTAACACGTGAATTAATTTATAATTGTTTTCTCTTAATTAAAAATCTTGAATTCTAAGTTATAATTAGAAGTGAAAATAAGTCAACATCATTTTATATAAATCAAATAGATAAAAAAATTGAACTTTTAAAAAGTCTTTTAAATCTATCAAATTAGTCTATTTAAAAAATTATAAATAATTATTTATGATTAACGTTATTATTATATTAAATTATTATAATTTAAAGTTTATAATGAATTTATTGAAAATAAATTTATGTCTTATTCAAATATCTTGTTATAAAATATATTTTTAAATAAGATTATAAATGTTACATTAAATCTTAAAAATATGTTTATATCATATAAATAAGTTTGATTTGATGTATATAAAGTTTTATATACATATTTTTATCTTATTAAATTATCACAAATTAAACTTATAAAATAAGTTTATAGGCTAAACCGAACTTTTATATAGTTGGTTACAAAAACTTTCTATGAATAAACATGTGAGGCCGTAAACTTTTAGCCAAAATTACACTCATGAACTAGTCTCACTCTAATTCTATAACTAAACACTGTAAAATGAGTTACAAATTTTACCAAAATAAATTTTATATTTATATTTCTTTGTAACTAGAGAATATCATTTATCTTATTTACTTTTAATAGATAAATTTTTTGTTTAATTCATCAAAATGCGACGAAACGATTATTTGGAGTCTTTTTTTTTTGTTAATTATCATTTGAAGATTCATTTTGAATTAATTTTCCAAAAATAGTATTTGTCAATCAATGTTATGACTTCTACTTTTTTAACTTAAGTTGTAAAATATTTTATGACTTTAATTTTTTTTAAAATTATGACTTTAAAATTGTAAAATTATTATTTTTTGTTTTAAAATATTTAAAACATTAATTTTTTATAAAAGTCATAAATTTATTTGTGACTTTTATTTATTTATAACAATTTTTGGTTGGGAGAGATGGGTTACTGAATGCCACACAGTTTTGGATACTGATATTCCGCAAATACTTGTGTCCAAAAAGTATATAATTTTTTTCTAAGATATTTCTCATATATTTTTGGATATGTATTTATCTATAAAAAAATATTTGATTTTTTATTCTTTCTCAGATATTGTTTTTTTATAAAAAAAAGATATTAAATAAAATCATATAAAAAAGTATTAAATAAAAATTAAAAAATTAAAATATATTTATTTATTAAATAATTAAATTAAAAATTATTTATCATTTTTAAAAAATATACTAAAGAAATATAATTAATTCTATAAAAAATTAAAAAATAGAAGTTGTAAATGAATTTATGACTTTTATATAAAAAAAATTAATGACTTAAAGTCATAAAAATGAAAATAAAATAATTTTATAATTTTAAAATCATAAATTAAAATTATAAAATATTATATAATTCTAATTAAAAATTAAAATCATAACATCAATTATGATTTTTAATTTAAAAGTCATGATTTTATAATTTATTGTTTTAAAATAATAATTTAAAACAGCCCCAAATAATAATTAAAAAAATCAACTCTGGTCATTCCACCCCCAAAATTCTATGTAAGCAATTACATTATCCAAACTTTTTTCCAGAACATCATCCTGTTAGCCACTAGTTACTTTAGCTTAAAATATTTAAATTATATCTTCTATTTTTATTTTCTTAAATAATCTTTTGATTCTTATAAAAGATTTTTTTATTTTAGTTATTTAAAGATTTTTTATTAGTTGTTGTAAAGTACGGTGTTAAATGATGACAATAATAACTTTCTCTTAGATTCATATAGCATTAGTATTCATACCAACTCAATTATAGTGATATTTGGACTTTAAATGATCAAAGTGTCACTTTTATGTCAAAGTACTTTGCACCGCTTGACATAACCAAACCATCTTCCAGTTTGGTTCCAATTTCCAAATCTAGGACTTTTCTCGGGTACTATTTAAAATTCTTGGCTTTCTACACGAGCACGTCATATTCAAAGCTCTAGCACCTTCCATGTTTAGATGTGATGGAGACTATAAAGTCCCCACCCCTTAACATGTGTCATGGCTTAAGTAAGCCATCTACTACTTTGTTTTTCTTTTCTTTTTTCTTTTTAAGGAAAAGCAGGCTCATTAATTGAGAAGAAAAATAATTGTTCAGTACTAATTACAATTTATTTTATATCCATATATTTTTATTTTTTACAAAAGTATTCAAAACGTATCATATTTTAAATTTAAAAAAATTAAGATATTCTCGTATTCGTGTCATATCACGTATTTAAGCTTCATAGCAAGAAAGTCAAAGTTATTCTATCAGCAACTTTGTTACATTTTCTACTCAACCACAGAATATTTTTGTTAAGGCTTGTTCAATATACACAGAATGCGGTTGGAATGACATGAATTCCTAAATACCAATCAATCCAAGTTAACACATAAATCCACTCCATGAGTCCTTCCTCCCTAGAATTCAAACATGACAACAACCATTCTGTAAAGGATTTCGCTTCATTGAGTGGCAGAGAGCTTCCTGTTATGGTGTTATGATTTTACTTGTTTTCCTGCACAGTTTTATAAATAATTAAATGCGACCAACTTCTTGTATATTTAAATCTATCAGATGATATAGAGAATTTTTCTTTTTCTCTTTTTTAACATGATATGAGAGTTCACCATTAATTCTTTCCCCCTATAAGGAATTCAATTTGAAGGGATTAATTATTGATTCCTGTTATCTTAAATTAACCCAAAAATTCTAGTTAGTTAGATACCTTAATGATCAAATTTAAGTTGATTTCATGAATGTTTATTTTAAAAAAAAATTGGACTATAAATATTCTTTACCAGAAATAATTTTGTCCAAGCATTGTTAGATTACTATGAGTAGCAAACCTTTTTTTTTTAGTATTTAATGTAAGATAAAACTAGAAGTTCATTCACATTTTTAGTACCACATAAAATGTGAATAAGCGAAATAATGTGGAATAAACTGAATCGAAAATGTGAAGGGTTGCATATAAGTATGTTCTTTTCTTTGCTTTGCTTGATGACAAAGTATCGCAAACAAACTATTTATCATTTGACAATAAAGGATAACATTGTTTTAACAAATTAAATCTATCATGTGAGGGGTGGCCTAAACGAAAATGCCATAGGTCAATTGCACATTATTACAAGAAAAGACAGATTTGGCATTAAAGGGCTAACTGTGTTGATTGCAGCAATTTCAGTGGAGGGCAACATCAGTCTGAAAAGTCCTTGCACACACTCAATTGTACCAATCATCCTCTGGTTGGTCACATCCTGTATCAAGTAATGATCACCAGAAAAAGTCAATTGGCATCTCAAATTTGCAACTAATTTGGAAATAGATGAGGTTGAAATTGAAACTTGGCAAATACAGCACATCTTCAAGGTAAAGAGAGTCAGAAAATTTCACAGTTCCTGAATGTGTGGCTATCACTTGTTGACCAGTAGGCAATTGAACTGTAATAGGACTAATTTGTTTATATGTGGAGATGAAAAGAGCAAGCAACATGGTCAGTTGCTCCTGAGTCTAAGATCCAATCTCTAGGCTCAGCTTTGCTTATGCTACAAGTAAATGAAAGAACTTTACCTATGTGAGGCTTAGTTATACCAACTTGGTTAATGTGTGAAGTACCTGAAGTGGATCCTCCACTATTAGATTGCTGCTGAAGCAGTGACATCAAAATTTGGTACTATTGTGGGGTGACTCTGATATTCTGATTTTTTGTCTCTTGACTGTCATTTGAATTTGAGGCATTAGACTCCTATCTCATAGCATTATTGATCGAACTATTTTGAGTCTTGTACAACTTGTGCCCGGTGGATATCCATGTTTCCTATAACAGCCTCAACTTTGTGTCCATTAATCCCACAGTGTGTGTGCACTTTATCATTGTTATTACTTCTACCTCCAAAACTTCCTCTACCAGAACCTCTACCCCCTCCTCCTCTTCTATTAGAAGAGAAATTAAGAGGCTAACCATGCTTTTTATAACAATTCTCCTTTGTATGATAATCTTTGCCACAGTAAGTACATGAGTTGATTTGGAAGCAGCATTAACTACACTCATTACCTAGAGCATTAGCATTATTAAATTTTCTCTCCTGCTGGACAACAAATAAAAACACCTAGTTTATAACAGGAAGTGGATCCATCATCAAAATTTTTTATTTCACATGACTGTACTGGTCATTTAAACCACATAAAACTTGCATAACCTGATCCTGAGTTTTTCTTTGTTTCACAGTTTTTAAAGCATCACGAGCATTTTGTGGCACAAGTGCAAACAGGTTCTAGCCTATAATTCTCAAGCTCATCCCAAATAACCCTCAATTTAGTGAAATAATCAGTAATACTAGTGTCCCCTTGCTTAATTGAAGCAAATTCTTGTTGTAAATCAGAAATTCTCAAAAGATCACCTTGCGAGTCCCTTGCCTTTAGATCCTTCCACATATCCACAGCATTATCCATCCAAAGAATACTCTTGTTGAATCAATGTTGATACTGAATGCGCAAGCCAAGACACCACCATGTTGTTACATCTTTTCCACACTGGCAATAGAGCACGAGTCGCAACTGGTTTGGAGCGAACTCAACCTTGTTCTTCACACTCAAAGCAGTGAGCATCGTTATGCTCCAAGAACTATAATTTGTGAGATCCAATTGAGACGAAACCAATGTTGTGGCTGGACTTTCACTTGGATGCAGGTAGTAGGGACTGTGTATGTTGAGGGATTGATCCAACTCTTCACTCATCTTGTGAGAAAAACAACAACAATAGAACAAAACGATAGAAGAAGATTGAAACAGCTAATTGATAACTGTGTGAGGGATAACCTATCGAAGAAGGAGAGTGGTGAAGCAAAGCTCTTCCATAGAAGAGCTCTGGTACCATCATAAAATCGAATGGAAGCATGAAGAAATTGAGCAGAAGCAGAAAAGGAATTTGGGATAGAAAAACAACTTTGATTCAATGAATTATTACTTCTGTGTAGTTTTGTTGTTAGTGCAAGAGAAAGCTACTTACAAGTCTAACTAACTACTACCAAATACCAACTACTTTCTAACCAACCAAGTTGACTCTCTAATGATTGACTTTTAACATGGCTAATATAGTATTTATTAAGAAATTTATCAAAGATATTAGTTAATGAATATGTGGAATAGCTGAAATATCGTTATGTACATCCTCTACGAAAATCTTCATTTCTATTCAGTTCAAAGAAAATAGACAAACGAATGTCTATATGCTGTAACATTTTGTTTTCATTTTTTTTTAGTTTCTGTATATTTTGAAGTTACAAAATTAATTTCGGTACTTTTTAATGAAAATAATTATTTTAATATGAATGTAGAACTTAATTAATTTAAACATAAATTTTAGTTGTACTTAATAATTTAAAAATTAGTTCCATCAAAACTAATTTAATTAAACTTTAAACCCATCAACTACTTATGGACTCGTGAAACTTGATCAAATCTGTTTCAATTTTAATAAAAAGAAAAATAGAAACTTGGGCCTAAAAGCGGCAGGGTCCATTATTGTCATATTGATTAACGACTTTTGTTGGGCATTGTTATTCCCTCACCTTTTTATTCTAAGTTCACCCTTCTCATTATAAGAAATTGAAATGACAAATTAATTCAACCCTCCCGCCACCCCCTTAAAAAAAATCCCTCTCACCCTATCTTCTTTCGTCAACTACATCGCACATCGTCATCGTCGTCATTGTTGTGTGGCCGCTATATCATCAAAAGCTTCGCCATTAATTTGTATGTCTTCTTCAGTTCTTCATCCCAAGTGAGCTCCAACACGATCTTTTTTCACGTTTTAAATATTGTAACGGAAATATGTGTTTGATATACAAGGTTTATTTTTTTTATAGTTTTAATTGAGATAATTATTTAGTTTAAGTCAACATTTAGGACAATTACTAAATCCATAGTTATTTAATAATAACCTAAGTGTTTCGTTTAGGAGAATATCATATCTATTGACTAAGCATGTGAATTATTTTTCACAAAAATCCATATATTTAGACAATTTTTAGTATTTGCCTGAATTACATAGTGCTTGTAATAAAATAAGATTTTGTTAAACTTTTAAGACTGTCACATATAATAATTGATGGTCATAGTCTGATAGAGTTGGCTAGAGTTCACATCACAGAGCACCTGATGTCACTGATGTCCTAGGTGCATTTAGAGCTGGGCGAGCATCGATCCCTCACTGCCTTCGCTTGCAAAGCAAGGCAAAGAGCAATTAGAGAGATGAATGATGTTGTAGTGCTTGTTGATGCACCAAAGGAGTCAGTTGTTGCTCCTTAGGTTGGGGTTGTTACTGCTAAGACCACTGAGCCTGTCGCAAAAAGCTGACAAACCACGGACTCTTGGCCTTTGCATACCTATTTGTGTTGAGGTTCTATGTGGACCATATTCCCCTACTGGCAGTTTAATATTATATTTGAACGTACCCCATTAATTTACCAAGGAAAAATACACCTTAGTTATCATTATACTAAACTACTAAACTATATCTAATAGTCAAATTAAATAAATGCTAATACTAATTTTTTTTTTTTTTTTTAGGTTTTAAAGTAATAAGGGCTTGGTACTGCAAGCTTTTCCAGCCCTAAGAAAAACGAATAAGATAGTAGTGAAATGAAAGACACACACACACATATATATATATATATATATGCTAACATTAAACTCCTTTCAAATACTCTCCATCTATACTAGGCTCGGTTCAACAGTTTTCTTTATTGTTCATGTGCTCTTTGTGAACCATTTTTTTTGTAGACAAGCGTGGTTCATAACCTTACTTAGAACAATGTTTCTTGCATGAGATAACGTCCTAACAATACATATATCCAACATATATCCAAGTGATTTTGGAACATGTACACCGTGCATATCTCAGTTAAATTCCCCTGTTAATTGAATCTGCATGCACGCTGATTAACTATTACGCTTCAAGAACACGGATCGAAGAACTAATGCTTCTGCACATGCAAATTCTCATTGCGTAACTTGATAAATAAATAAAAATTAATAAACTAATAATTAGCGTTCGTGGATTAAAAAAAATTAAGTAGCTCGATCTGGCAACCTGATTCTCATCACAACTTAATCACACTCATTCTTGGATGAGATTTGGATAGTGATAAAGATGAGCTACACACTCCCCATGTCCATGTGAAACTTTGCTTTCATTCTGATGGAAACAAACAATCTTTCACTTCAATTCACCACCAACGCCGTGTTGATGCGGTTAAGGTTTCAAGCCACACTCTCCATGGTCCCTCCACCCATGCCAAAAATCAATATAATGTTGTAGACACCCACTTTTTGTGATCAATGCGCAGTGCTTTAGGACAAAAAAATGCTATTAATACTAAGCCTCTTCCACCACCAATCACGCTGCTACCGTACCTAGCAGCAGAGGCCAAGAGAGCCTATTGGTGAAGCATGTGAATATGCCGTTTCACAAATAGCATATCACAAGTCTTGCACCATGGAAATTCCATATTTGGGCCTCGAGTCCTACTCAAATATGCAGCAGGTTCCTTTCAATTAATTTGCAAGTACTGTACAAGCTAAAACTTTCTAGAGCCTACAGGAGTGTCAAACATGTACATGCATGGTTAATAATATTTGAGTTTTATGATTAATTAATACTTCCCTCAGGTCTTAAATATTAGAAGAAGGAAAAACATTATTTTCTTGGTCTTAAATATAAGAATTTTTTTTTATTAATTTTACTTCATTTAATGTTACTATCTTTAAAATATTTTGTTAATGATTTAATTAGTTTCAATGACTCTTTTTTATGTCTGATATTAAATTCTAATAAAGGATAAGTTAGAAAAAATTTAATTTTAATTGAAATTGATACAATTAAATTTGATTCACTAATTTTCTTATATAATTAGTGTGAATCAATTTCTTTTTTTTTTTTTATATTTGAGACTCGATGGAGGAATTATTGTTAAGGTGAGGGCTTAAGCTTAATATGTAGTATATCTTTTTTTAAGTTCAAAGGCAAGAGTGTGTAGTATAAAAATGTATATTATTTACGGATTTACCAATACTAATAATAAAACTGCTCAAATTTTATTTACCAAACATAATAATATGTATACACCAAAGAACATTCGAGACTATATATATATATATATATATATATATATATATATATATATATATAAATTTGAGTACATTTTTTTAGAAGTTAAAAATTGTACTAAGAGAATATAAAGGATACTTCAAATCTTATGGGAAAATTAAAATAGAATCACAATTTTGTAAAGATCATGTAGATGGTGACTTTGATACATTTTAATTTTTAGTACAACAGGAGACTCATATATAGTAGGTTTTACAAGCAAATTACTGGAGATTAAACATGCGTGGAAACTTACAATTTATGTCTTACGTACCGCTTAATCAATTTAGTTAGTTAAGTGAATCGAGGGAACAGAGGATAGGATGGGGCCCCTTTATAAAGACATTGTTTGAAATTCCTACGTGAGCGGTCACACTTATGGAATTGTATATAGGTGACATTGATATGGCTCATTTTAAAATTAAGATAGGTATGTTAGGGTTGTCCCAATATGATTAGATGAAATCATTAAATACATATGCTTTAAGTTACTTGGTTCAATTGGTAAGACATCATTCTCATTAGGAAATATAAAATTATATAGTTGGATAGTTAAAAAGGTAGAGAAGGAGAAAAAGGTCACAAGTTTGATTCCTCTTATTAACAAAAAAAAACTTAAAATAAACATTTATTGATAAAAAAAAAATTATTCTTATTATCTTAAGGACATAACTTCAATGTGAAGATTTTATTGATCAATAATGTGTAAATACTTCTAACGGTTGAAAGTTTGTCCTGACCTTGGTGTCATATCGGTCCTAACTATGGTATAAGTCTCTCAAACCCAACTCATGTATAATTTTTTCTGCAATGAATGAAGAAGCTGTTAGTGCCGTATATATGTAGTTAACACAATATGGATTATTAGGGAGGAGAAAAAATTCAGAACACTATATGCAAAGATCTTTAAATTAAGAATCCAATTTCTATGTTGGTTATATATCAATGTCACATACAAGACCTTAGAAGTCTGTGCAGTGTAGAAATTTTGGGCTACCCCAGAAGATGGGGCATTCTTGTCACAAAAGCTATTGCCATACCTACGTACAGCATGTGCCCTATGGCTTTGTATTACGTACGTACAGTATAGCATAGGAATGAAAATGAAAGGGCTGCAATGCAATTGATTCTACCGAATCTACCCAATAGGCATTGCCCCACATTGTGACCGACCTTTGAAAGCTATAGCTATTACAGTGCCAAATAATCTCAATCCAAACGATGCGCCACACCAATTACTCAACCTTATAAATGGACCTCATCTCTTCATTTTCACCACCACCTTTACCTACCTTTCTTTTCTCTTATCACAAATCAAAAACTACACCATAGTTCCTTGTTAATTTCTTCTCTTGTTTATCACTTCATTTCACTATAATATTTCACTGTGAAATGGCCAAGTTGAGGAGTGCAAGGCTCACCATGGAGGTTGCTCCACCAAGATACGTGTCGGTGACCCGGTGCCGGGTGAAGAAAATGCTGGACACCATTAAGGAGGAAGAGAATGATTTTGCTGCTGACAAACGTTTCTCTTCACCATCTTGTGGCTCTTCCTCTTTAAGCCTTATAGAGAGGCCAGTTTTCTTGAAGAACTTCTAGCTAGCTAGCTAGTTGTTCCACAAAATATTATATAAGCAGAAATTATATATTGTGTGGTTTGGAATCACCACGTATTTATGTTTCAGTCAATTTTCACATGATATGTCGTCAAGTTTTACTAACTTTTTTTTTTATAAATTAGAAAATTTGACTACATCTTACGTGAAAATTGACCAGGATCATGGATGTGCAATATTAATGGTTGTCTCTTTTCATAATTTCTTGTTAGTTTTCTGTGTGTGGTTTTCAGAAGGAGAATAAAAAAAGCATATGGTTTGGTTTTTATATTGCCAGTGCTCACCGGCTGAATCAAATAAAATGGCGAGAGAATGAACACCACTTGGGTTAATTATGACATTAACGTGCTGTTTCTCTGAGGGGATGAACACCACTTAATTAGTTATGATGAAAATGTGCTGTTTTTCTTTTTGTCTTTTAGAATTCTTTCATTTATTTTGCTCGAGTACTGTTCACTGGGGTTTTTCATCCAGCATTTGGATTGTGATTTCCCCCTTCTTATGTAGCTGTTCTTCTAATTGTTTATGGCTTCTATATAACAGTAGGCACAGATGAATCCCAAGGATATGTATCCACAATGATGATGTGAATTACTTCCTGTGTATATAGCCATGGACATGGAGTAAGTTCTTAATAAAAGGGTCTCTAATATTATTTAATTTGCTTTGCCAGTTATCAGTGAAGAACCTATTTAACCATGATCCATTTCAGTCAGTGTACTTTACTTTTTTATTCCTTCTATATGCATTTTTTTAATCATGTTATTTATATCAATGCAAGGATCGATAGATTTACTAATCTTAATAGAAAAATTTGACATATCACCTTTAACATATAAATCAACATTTTTTATTATGTATTTTACATAATTTATAAGAGAACTAAATAATGAAAAAAAAAAACAAATTAACATAATCTAGATAACATTATACTACTAATTAATTAATTTATTAACCCTAAAAGTGGCTTCAAAAGAGTAAGAGTTTCATGTTCAATCCTAACAATTTATGGATGAGGTGAAGTCATAAATAACATCTTCTTATATATAAATATTTTAAAATAAAAATATATATTTAGTAGTGTCTATAAATTGATCCAATTCAATGAAAATATAAAAAAAAATCAATTCATAAAATTGAAAATCAAAAAATAATTTTTTATGATAAGAAATAGACTATGCATGAACAATATAAAGTAATTTTATACATTATTATATTCCATCACAAACCATCACATGTATATATTTGATAAATTTATTGAATTTTACAATAATTATCTTAAAAATCATACTAATAATGATTTGTATTTTAGTGACAATATACAGTTAGGTACACTATCGATGTATGACCATAAATCTCATTTTTTTTTTTATAAATTTACTAGGATTTCATATTTAACTTTTAAAACTAATTCAATCTAATTTAAATTCAACTTACACATAAATATATATTCTTATTTATAAATTAGTTATATATTTACTTTTTTATTTCTTATATATTTGTAAAATTATGAGAACTTATACTTAATTATAAAGAACATATTTCCTTAAAGATAATTTTTTTAATCATCTAAGTAAAGATACATTGATATTAAGGGTAATGAGTTTCGTCTAATCCGCAAACTCAATCCATCTAAATCAAACCAAACCAATCAAAAAATAAGTTTGGTTCAGTTTATTGTGTTGGTTTGGATTTAATTTTCTAAAACTTAATTAGTTTGATTGTGGATTAATTGGAGAATTTGAAACCCATAGAACAGTACACAATATTTTGTTTTTTATTTTAGTTTTGTTGTCATATTACAAATCATATTTTTATTTAATAATTTATAATGCAATACGATTTTTATTTCGTTTTATTAGTTGTTACTCCTTAGAAAATTGAAGGTTATAAGTGTGTTTTTGGAAAATATATTATAGTGGTTGCTAGTGCTAGTATTTTGGCTACTACTATATTAGATAGCTGCTATTGTAATTTTTTTATATAAAAAAATAATGATATATATAAAGTTTCCTATACATGAGTAGTTTTCTTCTTTTTAATTTTTTTTTAACAATCTGATTTTTTATTATTATTAAATCTAAAACACGGTCAAAACCAAATCAAATCATTGGGTTGGTTTGGTTCTGATTATGATAAATTGTTGGTTTTGATTGGAAAAACCATTTAAAATTAAACCAAACCAACTTGTGACAGTCTCTAATAAATATAATTATCAAGTTGTATTATTTTTAATAATATATATTTGAATGATTATACTATTATCAGTTATATGATGACTTATAAATGAGATATTTTTTTACTTCAATATAAAAGAATGAGATATTTATTTGACATAGTTTTAACATATTTTACAAAAGATGTATCATATCTTCATCTAATTTACTTTTATTCTATTGTCTATCATCAATAAAATATATTTTCTATTCTTAAAATTGTTAGTTATAACTTGCAAAGCAAATTAAATATATAAACGATTATAAAACATAGTTTCTTTCAAACATTTTGACATGAAAAATCATTAATATATATCATAACATAAAACATTAGGACAAAGAAGGGATACTTATTACTCTTTTTCAGCATAAATTATATTTTCTACTATCTTACTTTAATATTCTTTTTTCCCTTTAAAATATAGAAATACAACAGGATAATCAATGGGTTCTTATAATAACAATGAACAATCATCAAACTTTTACTCTATAAAGAAAATTAAAAAATAATTTGTGACTCACTGCAATTGAATGATTAGCAAAATTAAAAATTAAAAATACTAAAAAATTGAGTTTAAAAGAATTAAGTTTTGAAAACTTCCACAAATCATTCCCATTGATCAGAAGTCAAGATATAAATTTCAAAATTAATTAATTATTTTAAATTGCATACAATTATTTTGGGTTTCTGTCGTCATCTGTTTGGCATAGGCCCAACACCGGCTTTGAAGAGCAGCCAAGATAAAATATACATCATTTTAATATCTATAGACTAAGATATATATATATATATATATATATATATATATATGAATTGAATTAAATATTAATGTTAAAAATAGACTCTCTTTTTTTACTGAATGCTAAAAATACAGTTTAATACTTTTAATGTATTGTTAATACATAATTTTTTATATTATTATTCAGAATAAATTATACTGAAAATTGGTGCGTGCTGAAAATTGGTAAGTATTGTGGATGGCGATGCATCAAGCTAGGTAGGATTTCATGGTTTAGTGTGATGAAGGTATGCTTTAATTAATTAATTCTTTCATCCTTACTTTAAATTTTTAATAAGTTTTAATTAACCATTATTGAAATAATATATTTAAATTAGTGTTTTTTTCCTAACACTCCTAACTTGAGTGTTGATGTTTGGACACATATCCAAAAATTATAAATATTTTATTAATGAAAAAAGATTGACAATCACCCCTAAATAGTAAAACAAACTCTCCAACATCCAGTGAAGTGATATAAGGTATACTATTTTATTATTTAACATATTTAATAATAAAAAATATTAAAAAAATGTTTTTTTATGTTTTTTATCATTGTCTTTTATTAATACCTTAATAAAAAATGTATAGAACTTTAGTCGTATGTATATCATTGTCCTTTATTAATATCTTTTATGTTTTTTATCTCTTTTTTTATCACATCCTATTATTAACTATATCAAGTATTTATCGTTTTTTTTTCTTTCTTATCTCTCTAAAGATATAGATACGCCAAATCAAAGAGTGTACGTCCAAGAATTAAAAAAAAAAAAAAAAAAACTTTAAAAGACTCATGTTAAATATTTTTTCGAACTCTGCTTAAGTTCACCCATAGATGAATTAGTTTCAGTATACTTACACGCGTGGTGATACAGACACCCCTAAACTTATTGATAAATAGCATAGCATGTGATAAAAACAATCTTATACTCTTGTCTGATTATTAATTTTATGTTTTTTTAGAAGATTAATTTTATGTTATTCCTTTGTTTTTTTATATATTAAAGTATTTTTTTTCAAAGATCTTCAATTGTTGACTTGCATGCGCCATGCCGCAGTAGGACTTCGAGCCTATAATATTCACCTTCTCGTGTATATATAATGACTTAGTGTGAACACAGATATGCTTCCAGCTTCTCATTCTACAGAAGGTGTGTGAAAAGAACTTAAGATCGATACCATCTCTGATGATTCATTAATTTCCGTGAATTTAATAGTGAGAGACTTGCAACATCCACACGCTTGAAGGTCCACTACCCCAAATAGACAATTTTTTAATCAATGCTTTATCACAACTTTTTTCCCGTAATATTTGTAACCTACCACGCTCTGTATTATGATTAATTACGATTGGAAATATATTGAATTAAGCTAAACTTTAGACACGATTCGAAAAAAATAACTTTAATTGTCTTCATATGGATCACCAAACTTGTTACTTAAACTTTATAAGATTTGAACCAAATTAAACCTATTACTTAAACATAAGGTACGAGTCTAACTATTTGTTTGATATAATAATAATAATAATAATAATAATAATAATAATTTTAAAATAAACGGACTTATTAACTTCTTCCACCGTTATTTGTGATGTATATATTTTGTACAATTCCAATATTCAGATGATGATTAGATAACACCTATATATCTATCACCATCATGTATCCGGGTGATTACAATCTTGAAGGCATGAAACACCCCTTTGAAGTTGACCAATACATGGATTTCAGGATTCCAACATCATTAAACAATGTCCAATAATGACCTTTCAATCCATGCCCATGCAACTATAAATAGTTGATGCCTTCTCTACTTTTTCCACAAGGCAAATACAAAACCCTAGTGTTCTACTCTAGTTAACGTTCATCTCTCAACCTTATACTTCAAATCATTTCAATTTTCAACCCAATAATGGCTTCTTTCCAAAGCATCAACAACATTGAAACTCAACAAATTCCACCAGAGATCCTCATTTCTCAAATCATGCAACTCCATGCAAGCATCTCCAAGCTTGAATCCTTAAGGCCATGCAAGCAAGTCAATAGTCACTTCACCCACCTAGTGAAGCTTTGCACCCCCCCCTTCAACCATTGACATCGAAGCCTTGCCCATAGAGGTGCAAGACATGCGTGATAGCCTCATTAACCTAAGTGGCCACGCCGAGGGGCTTCTACAGCTCGAATTCTCGACCTTCATAAGCCTCACCCCCGAGCCAATGAAAAACGTAACCCTATACCCTTATTACGGGAACTATGTCAAGCTAGCCAACATGGAGAGCAAAATCCTCAAAGAAAACGGGGTTTTGAGCCCTAAGAAAGTGGCCTTTATAGGGTCAGGGCCAATGCCACTCACCTCCATCGTCATGGCCACTCACCACATGGAATCCACACACTTCGACAACTTTGACATAGACGAAAAGGCGAACGAGGTGGCACGAAAGATCGTGGCTTCGGACGCGGCGCTCGAGAAGAGGATGAAGTTTGAGACACAGGATGTGATGAAAGTGAGGGAGAGATTAGGGCAATATGATTGCATCTTTCTGGCAGCGCTTGTGGGAATGAGTAGGGAAGCAAAAGTGAAGATTTTGGGACATATAAGGAAGTATATGAAGGAGGGAGGGACTTTGCTTGTGAGAAGTGCAAAAGGGGCTAGGGCTTTCTTGTACCCTATTGTTGAGGAATGTGACATGGTGAATTTTGAGGTTCTTACCATCTTTCACCCAACAAATGATGTGATCAACTCAGTTGTTCTTCTTCGCAAGCCTAAAGCTTAATTAATTGGGCCCGGTAACCAAACACAAGTTGTTGTTTGTTCTATATCTACTTCAAGAAGATCAGTGCTGTGAAGTTAATTTGTATGTTCCAATGTGTTTTGTTGTTGTTGAGGTGGGGTTTACTTTATTCTATGCTTTACTTATACTCACTTAACTGGTGTTGTTCAGTATCCTCTAATGGTTATGATATTTAATAGTATGTGTATCACTAAAAATTTTAAATGTGATAATAAATAAATATGCTACTGTTCACAAAAGGCAATTAATGAGTTATTATTTTCTTTATTAATTTTTCATCACATCTTTACTTTCTCCCTCTTCCTTTATTTTTTTATGCATCTCTTTCTTTTTTCCACCCACACACCTCATCTTTGGAGTGTACCTTCAGGATTTTCCAAAGGCCACCAGAACAGAAATCAGAAAGCACAAAAATAATTTATTTATTTCTGGACAAAGGATCAGCATGTTCAGCACGCAAGATCAGCATACATTTTTGGAATTAAAGGTAAAAAAGTTTACAGGAAAAATACAATAATATAATATTAACAATACATTTCTATTGTAATTTTTAATAATAAAAAAAACTTACTCGTGAATAAAACTCATCAAATATGTAGTTTAAATTCATTATCAATATTATGCGGATCACTCTTTGTAGTTAAAAAAAATGCATAAATTAATTTTAATTTATTAAAAAATACTCATTTCATTTTATTTTCTTCTCCTTTGAGTACTTTCTAATAGTTTATCGTGTAGTAGTAAAACTCTTCCATAGGACAGCACAAATCAATCCAAAGCGTGAGTGGGAGGTATTTGCTGCAAAGCATTCTCTTCCTCTTATCTGTGTAGTCTGTACTGTCTTTTCTCGGCTAATTTTAATATTTTCACGGTCCAATTTGACAGTTCAAAGCCTTGGTTACATAATTATGAAACTAGTATGATGGACATATATATATATATATATATATATATATATATATTACAATAACATGTATCATATTTAATCAACTGAATTAAACTTTTTGACACCATTGGGTGTTCACGGTCTGAATTGGATCGATTTTGAAGAAAAAAAATCATCCGATCCAATCTCTTCGGTTTGGTCATTTGATCATCCATTCGATTTGAAATTTTTTTCAAATCCGATCCAATCCATTCCAATTTTTTTCGGTTGGATTGGATCGATTTTCGGTTTTTTAAAAAGTCTAAAAAGAAAATTTATGAGACTTATTTTTATCAAAATAAGGAGTATCTAACATAAACAAATACATTCATTGGACAAAAACAAACATCATTTTCTAATTTTCATTGGACAAACACGTTTATTGAACAAAATAAGGAGCGATGTAGTAAATTTTTGGTTTTTGGGCTATGATGGGGAATAAGCCCAAATAGGTAAAGGGTAAGGTATGGTTTATAATTGGATCGATTTTCACCAGTCAATCAGAAAACTGATCCAATCCAGTGAAAATTTTTGATTTTTTTTCAATTTTCGATTTTCAATTATTTCGATTATCGATTTTTCGATTCGATCACTGCAATTTACATCGATTTAAATCAGTTGATGAACACCCCTAGACACCATATATATTTTAACAATGAGTTTTGTTTCACAATCCTAATATTCGCAACATTGAGACCACTATTTATATTCCACTTCCCCCGTTAAATTCTTGCAATATTTGAGGAAAATGACATCGACGCTAATGTTTCGATTATTACCATGAATACTTTTACATAATTATTCTGCATTCTTCATCCCAGGGGTCATTACCAACCTATATTTTGTTCAGTATTAATTTGGGCCTACTTTGCTACGATGAACGCACTTCTACCTTTTTTAACCATACCACCAAACAAGTGAAAATCCATTATAGACGCACATAATGATATAGAATTTAATGTCTCTATCATTTTGTCTACCAAAATATTGGCAGCTTCTGCGAACAATATAGAATTTCTAAAAATTTTAACCATCTTGAAAGCTATTTTTTAGCCATGTTACTTAGTTGCCGATGTGTATCAAAATTTACTTATAAATCTCACAAATTTCAGGATCTTGTCCTCTCGGGCAAAACGTTTACATAGCTAATAAATATTTTAAGAACTACAGACACTGTTAATAGGGTATAGTGTATCCACAAGTCATGCACAGCCTCATCTTCGCTGCAAAATTTGTTGAGCAATTTTATAGAAAATTAAGATTTTGCTCCAGTACATCGCTAAAATATAGATTGTACAAAATGAATAGAATTCCAGGCATCCTCTCCTCAAGATTCAATAGAACTTTATAGCCCTCCATGAAGAAAGAAAACTTATGGCCTGACATGAAATCAGAACTTCTATCTCAAATATGCATGAAGCACCTAGAAGCATAACAAAGCCATGCTTTTCCTCATTCTCCTGCTACTATCACCAGCCTCAAAGTGTTAGAGTATGTAACAAACCCAAACTGAGCATCCCAGCAAGGGTGCCACCATCACTACAATAATTTAGTAATACAGAGTATTCACACCACGCCTCCCTAGCACGACAGATTAACATTCTGCAACATTTCGAAAATGAAATAGAAATTATCAGTATAAAATCACTTAACTGAATTAAAGGCTTCTAGAACCGCAGATCTGTATAATAAAATAATAGATCACCTCGTACCATGCTCTGATCAAGGTCCTGAAAATTGTATTTTTTCTTGGCTAAATGATTGGAGTCGTTCAATCATATCCTGTTTCAATGACTCGGGAATCTTGGATATGAAAGCTCCCTGCGCATCTCCTATTAACAACTTCCTGCATCACATGTAGTGCACATCCAGGGATTATAACCAGCAAGTCAAATCACAATCACTATCGTCCATATATTAAGAAATGTGAAAGGGAACTTTCAGTGCATAGTTGTTAAATAATTAAAGAAATAAAACTATGTACCCAACAGAAATAAATAAATAACTCTAAGAAACCATTTACAAAACTAAAACTAGGATTTCATTGACCCTTGGTTTTTCTTAAATTTTCCAATTTTCGTTTTATGTCAGGTGGGTTAACAACAGAAGGCTATTTATCTTCCACTAGGGCTGATGGAAAAAAAAAATGCTTTTGAAGTATTATTATCATAAGATTATAATCCTAACTAAATAAGGAAACAAATTGTGAGATAAGGAAATGAAAAAACTAATTCTTAAAGATAATCTAAGATATTCTAACATATAAATGATGTAATCACGATGCCAATGGATAATTTTAATATATTCCAACATAGAACTTGCTGCTATCAAGAGCTCCCAATGGAAATGGAGAAAAGAAAAGGATGATTGTATTTATTGATTAAAATTCAACAAAACAAGGAGAGAAACTCCAGTCCTATGGAGTCCCCTTTTATAACTGAGCACTTGCTTGGTTCACAAAATACAATTTCCTAAATGCCCCCTTCCTATCCTTATTTCACCCCTTTATCTAATGATCCTCCGGTAACTAACTCCCGTAACTGTTCCTATCTGCATTGACTCCTCTTCACCCTTGCAAGAAAATACCCTTTAGTCCCAACAAAAATTTATTAAAAAAAAAAAAAAAAAAAAAAAAAACTAACGTAACCTAGTGCCCGAGGGCTCCTCGCTATGCAAAGGTACGACGGAGGATCATTAAAAGCAACCTTACCCTTGCATATGCAAAAGAGGTTGTATCAAATTCAAACCCATGACTACCAATCACCAAGGCACAACTTTAACGTTGTGCCAAGGCTCGCCCTCCCTCGCGACAAATGCTAAAACGTTCCAATCTTCACAATCACTTAAACAGACATGTCAAGTTGCCAACAGCATTATTCTAAGCCACGTTTCCTCTAGCTTCACACTTTTCTAAAGCTTCATCATAATAAATATAAACTTGATTATAGAACCCTATATCCCTCCACCTGGCTGGCATCTATAGTCACAGTTGGAAATCAATCTCTTAAGTCTTATGTACTTAAAAGGCAATGTAATAGTTAAAACAGTATATGATAATATTCACAAAATTGTGCAACAGACATGTTTGTGTGTAATATTAATGGCTATGCATAAAGCACTGCAGAATATGATCAACCTTATACCTTATTTCATCTCCATTTGTCAAATTTCTAGCTTCTAGTGCACTTAACTTCTTTGAACGCATATATTCGTAGACCTTATCAGTCCAGCCACATGACCTCAAAACAGACTTTGCCTCTTTCCCAAGACTGAGTAATATTTTGAAAACATAATATCAGAATCAAGCATGCAAAGAATATTTTAGAAACAAAACAGTATCCAAATCAGACATAAAAAAATATTTTACAATGTAAAGCTGTGTAACTGATTGTCAAAGGAAATAGGTAAATAAATCTTAACAAGTGAGTAAACAAGTTTGGGAATGACCGATCACAAGTATGAAGATTTCAAAAAAAAAAAAAAAAAAAAAAAAAAAAAAAAAAAAAAAAAAAAAAAAAAAAAAAAAAAAAAAAAAAAAAAAAAAAAAAAAAAAAAAAAAAAAAAAAAAAAAAAAAAAAAAAAAAAAAAAAAAAAAAAAAAAAAAAAAAAAAAAAAAAAAAAAAAAAAAAAAAAAAAAAAAAAAAAAAAAAAAAAAAAAAAAAAA
>PYAF01005831.1:34099-62978 GCA_007407185.1 Glycine tomentella | reverse complement strand
AAAAAAAAAAAAAAAAAAAAAAAAAAAAAAAAAAAAAAAAAAAAAAAAAAAAAAAAAAAAAAAAAAAAAAAAAAAAAAAAAAAAAAAAAAAAAAAAAAAAAAAAAAAAAAAAAAAAAAAAAAAAAAAAAAAAAAAAAAAAAAAAAAAAAAAAAAAAAAAAAAAAAAAAAAAAAAAAAAAAAAAAAAAAAAAAAAACCACGTAACTCCATTGCTCGGTGGCTCCACGCTATGCGCAGGTAAGGGGGAGGGATATTGTACGCAACCTTACCCTTGCATATGTAAAGAGGCTGTTTCCGGATTCGAACACATGACCAACAGGTCACCAAGACACAACTTTACCGTTGTGTCAAGACTCGCCCTCAAGCATGAAGATTTCAGTATAGTATAAATCAAGAAGACTAGTATTCTGAAAAACATTAACAAGATCAATATATTTTTTGCATTTGAGATATTCAAGATAGAAGGAAAGCGAGATAAATTACCAAATGAAGAAAAATATAGTGGAAATCCATTATTAATTGCACAATGTTTTCTTTCAATTGGAATGCTATGTGATTTGGATACCAAAAGAAATTAATCAAATTTTTGTATTCCCTTCCTCATCAATTAGGTTATCCAAACAATAACAAATACAAATATCAAAGCCTAGTAAAACTGAAAGATTTCATAAACAAAAAATTTCAAGCATTAACACGAAACATGAACAGAAGTATAAGATGCTACATTTCAATGTATATATCAGAAAACATAAAGCATAGCTAGGCGAAATTAAAAAAATATATAAATAAATAAATGTTTACATATAATTTGTAAGAAAAGAGAGAGAGAGAGAGAGAGAGAGAGAGAGAGAGAGAGAGAGATTTGGCTTACATGTCCTTCAGTTCTTGAACTCTTGCTTGAGACTGACCATCATGTGCAAGTAAAATGCAAGGATCCCCCTGTAGCTTTCTCTTATTCCCCAATATTGTAGGTTTGTTGTTGAGGCCATTGCTTTCTTGCTTAAAATTGTTAGGCACTCTACCTGCTATTAACCTGCTTTTGTCAGTATCTTCCTTGAGATCTGACTTTACAGAATGAATATCAACTGTCTGATTACCAGTGTGTCCATTTGTAACCGTTGACTCCTTTCTTTTCAATTTGTCAACAGAAACTTTATTTTTGTCAATGCCATTCCTGGTGGGTAATGAAGAATCTTTCTTACCATTCTCCAAAGAAACTGAATCTTTCACATGCCCATTTACTGCTGAAGGCTGATTCCTAGAAACATCAACTTTCCCATTTACACTCACAGGAGCAGAATTTCTTTTAGAAGAAGAACTTCCATTAATGTCAAACTTCAATCGTGAGCTGGAAGGTGCTTTAGCAGCCTTAGAAACACTTGGCATATCCTTCCAAGAAGATAGCTCAGAATTCGATTTTGCATGCACTTCTTTTGGTGGTACACCAACCTTTGGGCATTCAGATGTTTGGCTCCCATTGGAATGAGGCTTTACACCCTTTGAAGCAAGAGAATTACTACTTGACACTGGTCTTTGGTTAGTACGAGAGAAAAAAAGAATGTAAACCTTTTCTGACAAAACTTCCTGAAGGGTTGCAACAGTTACACAAGAATCATCACAGCAATACCACCGACCCATTGCATCCTGTGAACAAAATAGGAAATTAGATTCTGGACACAATTAGAAGTTATTTAGGAATCAATGTATCAGCTACATAATTTGGGTACAGATGAACTATAAATTAACAAACCTTTATATAAGCGTAGTAATGACCAGATTCGGGGGAGTAGCCTGAATGCACAATAGTGCCAAAGAGCTTATATTCCGGTTGGGGATCCTACATAAAGATAACTGTTAGAAAGGAAGCTAAAGATAATATTAAAATGGAAGACTTAGGTAATATTAGTCACATTACACCATTCTTACAAGATGTCATTGTAGGCTGGAAAAAATATTGAACCATTATTGACCTTCACTAAGCAGTTTATGCTTTTTATTGCGAGTGGCACATTAATAAATAGTATTTTAGCATCTTTGAAGTTTCACCATTTAGTTCAGAGTCCTAAACTAGCCACTCCTTTTGCAATTAAATATTACCACAATGTATGAGTTTTATATTCAATGGATATTGGATAGTTCAATTCTCATGGTCCATCACAAAAGATGTCAAAAGCTTTTCTATCACACAAGTAATTTCACCTTTTTTTATACCATAACTTCCATATGAACTAGAACGGAACAAAGAAAAACAAATTTGGTTAAGTTTAAAGAATATTCAGAATAGTTGACGTTATCAGTTTAGGAACAAAATGCTTGAGTATCTCTCACACCAAGCAGATTTTAATATATATATAAGAAGTTTACAGAAAAGGAGTACAATAGAGTCCCTAGACTACTGTACACAAGTACTACTAGATACAACAAAAGTCAGCTCTAAAGACTGAACAACAGATATAGAACAGACATAATAAAACTTTTCTAACAACAATTTTCATGGATTCCGAACCTCTATCATTAATTCTTTCCTTAGTTCATTTTCTGAATATTACAAGCAACATTATTTAGTATTCACAACAAACTACACAGACAGTCTTATCAAGTATACACCAGTAGCACCTAAAGTAGATGTCCAGGAAACATTTACTTGTCATATTGTAATCTTCTAGCTACTAAAAAAGAATCTATCACACTAATCTCATGCAATGATAAATTTTGAGACCATAAGGTATTTCACAAACTGGACTCGAACATCTGTCAACTATCACTCTATACGACTGACATATTAAGAAACATGTTTTATTCATCTCTCAAGAACAAAGAGAGCATATCATCTCATTTGACAAGCCAATCACTGTGTTTGTGTGTACCTATAAAAATGACGACAATGGACTGCCAAGTGCCAATTAATGTGCATTTTTAATCTTTGAGTTCCATTTCTTTGGTTTTGTTGCAATTTTTTCTTTATTTGTTTTTCTTGTTGAAAATATCTTGTCCTCCTCTCTTTGATTCACTCTTCTTTCAAAATGAATAATAATAACAACAGTAAATTGGAGAGACATGAAATTGTAAGGTTAATCATGTGTGCTTAGTGAAACAAAATTAGCATAAATAAACATAGAAAATCACTGAAAGACTTTGATTGAGACCTTCCCCCTCTGATTTTTTGGCTGAGTGAAGAAACAAAATTTGGGAGACCATTCACAAGTGTAAAGGAAGAACTAATCACAAATTTCTAGGTAGACCTTACGCACTTTGAATCAAGTCCTAGAGAGCATGAAATAACATGGTCTGGACTCAGACACAGGTATAGAGTAAATTTTAAAACTTATAAATATGATCCAACCATAGCACAATGTAAAAAATTAGTATAAAATCAACATAAATTAAATTAAATGGGAAAAATAATTTTTAAGGTGAGCATGAGACATTGCAGCCGTAACAAAATGCTTTTATTTACATAATTATCACTATCGTGGTATGTCAATCTGTATTAGTGTAAGATTATAAAATACAGTTAGGAGTATTGAAAGTGTCAAACAAGGAAGCAGATACAATAAAGACACGGCTACTATTTTAAGGTGCCTGTGCTTCCTAAATCATGCTGGTGTGCTCCTCCACAATAAAAAACACACACACCCCTTTGTAGTAGTAACTAGTTCAAAACAAGCACCAAACATACCTGGCTTGCTTTGCACATGAAGCTAGAAAGCACCAAAACCTCTTCAAATGCAACAGCCTTGTCAATCTTGCCACCCAATATGCCCTCAAATCTCTACAATCAAAATTTCACCAACACACCATCATTCAAAAGTCCCAAGACTAATCCAAACAACCCAAAAAAAAAAAAAAAATAGAAAAACTGATATAACCAACCTTTAGCTGTATCACAAGGATGTTAGGTGCTTGAAGTATGGACATCTGCTTCTTAGCCGCCACCAATTTCTTACAACTGAACAACAATCACCCACACTTTCATCATTTCAATAACTAAAAGACACACACACAAAAAAAAGAAATAGGACAACACTTAGATATATTTCAATAGGTGTTGTTTGTGCTGTTCTCCAACCAAAATTGGAGTTTCACGACAACAATTTGCATAATAAAGATTTGCCATAAACGATTATGCATATTAGCAAGGCGAAACCCCAATTCTGACCGGAGAACAGTCCAAACAACACCTAACCTAAGGAATTGTATCTAAGATTTGTCCGAACATTTAAAAATCGAAACACATACACACTCTTGCACACGCACTCAGTCAGTCAGTGACTCACCTATCACACTTGTACTTATTGTTGCCATCTAAAACCTCAGGCTGAAAGAACTTTTGCATGGAGTCTTTAAGCGAGTTACTATGGAAAACATCAAGACTAATATCCATTATCTCATCAACCTTATTCGACTCATATCCACAACACAGACACTTCACCTGGCTCTGCAAGGCGCCACCGAAAATCTCCTTCACCACCGTACTGCCACCAGCTTCGCCACCGCCGCCGCCATTAGCCTCTACACCTTTGCGGCGGAGCTTCTTGAGGCGGAGGCAGGTGTTGTGGCAGGCGTCGATGACGTAGCGGAGGAACTCGTGCGCGTCCTCCTGGCGGCCGCAGCGGAAGTTCTCGGCGAAGATCCGGATGCAGCTCTGGATCTTGGACGGCGCGTCGTGCGTGAGATCCAATCGCAGCAGCCGCGCAATCTGCTTCTCCAGTATGCAGAACGGACACGAAGACGCAGAAGAATCACCTGAATCGAAACAAGAGAATTATTAGGTCAGAAAACGCAGAAATTGAAGAAAAAATTTAAAGAAATTGAAATTGAGATTGATTGATTACAGAGAGAAGAGTGTTGGAGACGGAGGCAGAAATTGGCGAGAGGAGGAGTGTAGGTGAGGCACTGGAGGACGCTGTTGAGGTAGCACGAGTTGCCTAGGTTACGGAGCCCTAAGGGAGGACCGGTTCCGGTTTTGCGTTTCTGACTCAGAAGACTCGGCTGCCAAGTCATCTGCAGGGCCATCAACGACGCCGCACGACGCCGCAACGAACCGCTGCATTGGCCGTCGATCGGGGACTCAACAACCCGGACCACCGCCGACGCCACCGCAATCGCATATCTCGACTGAGAGGTTCAGTTAGTTTTTTTTCGTGTTTCCCTCTCTCTGCGGTTGGGGTGTGTGTTGCTCTGTTTTCTTTTTCTTTTTCTTTTTCTTTTTTATTATTTTCTTTAATTCTTCTAGCGACTTCTTGGTTGTGAGGGGAAAATAGAGTGAGGGAATGGGAACTAAGGACACTAAGAACTGCTTGCTAGTAGTACTAGTGGACAAAAAGTTAATGAATGGAAAAATTCTTGAGTACTTTTTTATGGGAGAGAAAGAAATGGGTGAAAAATAGGGTAAACAGAACAGAAATATATTAATGAAAATAAGTGAGGAATAAAGTGATGGTTTGTGTGTTTTCAGGAAATTAGTGGATATTTGGTTGAAACAAGAGGCATACAGATTATTGGTTCATCCAATAATGCAGGATGCAGGTAGGTATCAATTATGCCATCATACAACGTTGATTATGGGTGGAGAATTGTACATTTTTCGCCATTTGAGCATGGAATAAGTGGAAAATTAAATAAATCTAGAGGTATTTGGTTCAAGAAAAATAGAGAGAAAATAGGAATGGAATTGTCTTGAATAGTAGGATAATTAATGAGGTTGATGGGTCTATATGTTTTTATGGAAAGGTGAAGATTCAGTCAAAACAAGAGACACATGTATCGTGGCGTCATCAAACAATGTGAGATGCAAAAGACAATTAATTAGGTCGATGAATCTGTGTGTTTTCAAAAAATGATTGAGATTTGATCAAAATAAGAGGCACATATATTGTAAGTTCATCCAAAGATTGTTCCCTCCTATTTCTACGTCACCCCTTCATTTCTTTGTCTTCTCTTTACTACCAAATACAACATTAATTATTTTTAAGATAGTTCAAGGTAGATAATTATTACTGGGGAGGTTCTTTATTTTATTTTATTTTTCATATTTTTAAGTTAAGCTTGTTTACATGGTTTATTGTGTATTATTTTTTGTCTTTTACATAGGAATCAAATAAAGATTTTTTTTCCTAATTATAAGAAACATATATATTTTTTAAAATTTAATAATTACTATTTTCTTTTATATATTCTGAATCTATTGTAAAGACTGTTAACGAGACATTTTTTTTATTTTCATAAAAGTAGATTATTTTTATTGAGTTATTATCAATTTGAATGAGGGTAGGGGTACGCAAACAAATGGCCCGGAGAAAAAACTCAACCAAACCGGTTCCGAATTGGTTTAAATGTATTTGGTTTTTAAACCAAATTTGAGAAATGGTTTTAAAAACTAGTAAAGATGAACATTATCCTACATTCTCGTTCAATAATGAATATTAATAGATAAATATTAACCAGTATTATAATTAAGAGCATCAATTAAGGAATACTAAAAATATTTTTATTAGGTAACGAAAATTATATTATCTATAATAATTTTTTTGTTCTCTCATAATTTACATAATAATTTTTTAAAATTCTTTAACTAATATCTTAAATATATCTATCAAGAATACCTATACCAGTAACATTGCTCCAACTGCCCCAAAAGAACGGTCACACATGTTATCACTTATCACTAGATAAAATATATATGCTTAATGCTACTACTGTCTTTGTGTGGCCTTCAACCCTTAAAAAGTCAGTGATGTGGATAGTGGGAAAGGCTTGTTGTTATTGGTTGGTTCCTCATTTTCCTTTTTATTCCTTGATCATTACTTTAATTTCTCTCATGGTGTGGCTCTGATTTTGATGGAAGGGAACTTGTGGTAATATTGTTGGTTATATATTTGTGCTCCACTAAACAAACATAAAATGCTTTATATATGTGTCAGACCTTTAAATGGCTATATGGATTAATTGCATAGGTAAACCGGCAGGTACACAAATTACAACTAACTAAATAGTAAGATCTATTGTATCTGAAGATTTAGTAAAAATCCAAACCGAGGAAAATTAAGAAAATATACTATATGGCAAACGAGTTCAATTGAGCTGAATATTTAAAGTTTGAGATTAGCTTAAAATCCAAATTGAGGAAATTAAGAAAATATATTATACATTAATAATTTAGTAACTAATATTTATCAATAAAAATAATGTACTATAAGCTAAATGAGTTCAATTGAGCTGAATATTTTAAATTTTGAGGTTAGCATATGAAAAAGTAAGTTGTTCAAATCTGATATTTTATTTAGTGTGTGTTTGGAGCCAAATAATAAAAGCGGATCACACACACTATCTCAATGTCCAACAGCAAAATATGCAGAAACTTCAAAGGAAAGCTTCAGGGAGGTATGATTATTCACGTCATTGATGGGCAACCGAACAGAGGGTAAACTGGCTTAACTCAAAGTTTGATCTCCACTTGTAAAAAAACAAAGTTTAAGTTTTGTTTATTTATAACCTAATTATCTTTACCTTTATAAAAAATATCTTTTAATTTTATCAATTTAGTATTTAATATTTATATAAATAGAAATATGTATTCAACATGCTACACATGAAAATAAAAACTTCTATAATATTAAATTTTCATATCTAATTAAAAAAATCCATTTTTTGTCGTATTACAAAAAATAATAATTAATTTTAATGCTCTCAACAAAATATACATACTTTCATAATGAACACATAAACAATAAAAGTTATTAAGATTTTTATTAATTTTAATAAGCAAACTATTCAAAGTTTGAAACATTTAAATAATCGAATTTAATCTTAAACTAAAATATATTCATTTAATTAAAATTAGCTTAATAGAACATTTATCGAATTGAGTTTAAACGAGAAAGATTGTACCTCGATGCGCAAGATCCTGGAGACTTTTAGTGCAGCATCAGGGCAAGAGATTAACTTGACAATCCCATAATATAGGAGTATATTTAGTAAGTTAGATGAGCTAATTTTGATCATTCCAACTTATTCAGATAATTAAGATTATTTTAATTAAATCTAATCTTAATCATTCATATTTATTATATGATCAACATTAACTATCATGCTTTCATTTCTTACCAAATGTTTCCTCAAACAAAATTGATTTTATCTTTAGATGAGTAGAGTTAACCAAATTTGCCAATAAACACTTAAATTTAAATTATAAATTTGTGGGGAAGGTAAGAGATTGGTAACCTCTAGACATTCTTGTCTACATCAGTATCCTCTAGAGTTTTTTGAACTAAAAAATCTTGTTAAACTAACTTTTTTTTTTATTCTTTTTAAAACCATCAACCCACCATGGTCAACGTCAATTTTTTTTATCACAATCAACAAGTTTAGTATTCGAAATTGAAAATTTTCAATTTTGGTTGTAAATAAAATTGAAGACTCATTAGGATTTACTTCCACTGATTCTATCTAAATTAGAATTCATAAAATGACGAGTATAATTTGACATTTCTTATTCTCTCGATTAGTTTACTAACTATAGTAAACTAAGATTAATGAACTTAAAAGAGTCAACTCTTAACCCGCCAAAAGTGAGATATACACTGAACAGTTTCCACCACCAAATAGCAGGCAGAAAGATGCTGAAGTTTTCCTACACCCCAAAATGAGATATATATATATATATATATATATATATATATATATATATATATATATATACACACACACATATATATATACATACACTTTACATTTTCCACCACCAAATAGCAGAAAGATCCCAAAGTTGTGTTACTAATTAAAATGAACCTTGAATTTGCCCTTATTGCCTAGTTTAAAAGAAATTTGATGTGTTATTAGTGGCAAGCAGGCAAAAGATAGAACTGTAAAAGGAGAAAATATATTTTCTTATTAGGCATCGGAAACAAGTGACTTTACAGCACTGAAAAAGGAACTAAAATTCAACTAAAACACTATTTGGGAGGGAGGAAGGAGCCCTAGAATATGAGGCCTAAACACGCAAATTGAAAATTAATAACCATGTTATCAGCAACAAGGTTTAGAGTTCAAATTTCAGGCCTCCTATCCCCAAGAACACTAAATGAAAGACAGTATGATTGCCTAGTCCACAACATACTTCAATGTATGGCAACGCTAACCATGTTATCACAAAGTTATAATCAGTAAATATATGCTGAAAAAGTGATATAGTAACACCAAAATACGGATATACTTCAAATACACGACATATACCTTATATTTGAGCAAAATGCATTTTTTTTGTCTTCCCCTATATCTCTAATGGACTAGTGAGATAGATTCACAAAATACAATGAAAGCATCCACATAAAAAAAAAAAAAATTACAAAGGAGCAAAGACTCCAAAAACTGAAACAATCTGTCTCATAATACCGAATACTATTAATACATGTCAAATAAACAAATAATTTCTACAAGTTTTCATCTGTCTAAGAAACTGCTCTATATACCTCTGATTACTGGCCTATTGTCCAATTATAATAAATAGTGGGTGCAGGGGCTTTTATCTTTGATCATTCAACTTGAAATAATGAATCGCTAAGATTGAAATTGGTAATTGCTTCAAACAAATAATCATTGTGGAATGTGAATGACTCCAAATTCCTCAAAAATCAAATGCCATGGCCAAGCACCTGTTTTTTAAAGGATGAAGTTTGTATTTTACATCTTCATGTACTACATTGGATCAGCACATTGCTTTCCCCGATCTAAATTTAGCAGAAACTGTTTCTAAGATTGAACCAAAATGTTTGCTTATACTTTTATATACTACATGAATTTTGATGCCCTCTTGCGACATTATCTGAAAAATGAAAACTACTATATAGTCTCATCAACTTCTGAATAAGGCATGGACAACTGGAAGAGATACAAAGAAATAATGTATAAGAGGAAGCAAAATTGTGGGAGTAAGAATGATATTTCAAATACATTATTTACGTACCTTGAGTAACTCAGACTGCAACTATCTACTTGTTAAAGGCTGAGACTCTTGCCTTTGGGAAGATTCAGGGTCGGAATCATCCGAGGTTGTCTCGAGAGGTTTCTTTTTTCAACTTGCAATTATTATATGCTGCTACCCCAGCAATGGCTGTATAAAAATTTATAAAATGGTTACAAAAGCTTCTTTTTTTCTTAATTAACAATTAACATTATTGACAATTGCTTCTAGTCCAAGACTTGGAATTATTATAATTTTTACATTGTATCGTCTAGCTTTTGATTTGAGTAAAGCCTTCATAGTTTTGTAAGCAATATTCTGTCAAAAATCAATCACATTGTCTACTTTTAATCAGCTCAACGAATTTATGATGTCCACACTCCAGATTAGTACATCAGTGACTATAAATCCATCTAAAATAAACCAAAAACAAAATATGGAATATTTTTTTGGTTTGAGATTGAGATCCTTGACATCCAGAAGTATCTAAATCCTGCTATCAGTGAATCCTTCAACGGGACCAAAGTTATCCTAGCACATAGTTTTTCATTCACAATACTAGAACCTAAGACATCACTAAAGGAGAACTAGGCTACTTAGCCACTTGGACCAACAGGCAATGGTAAACAAAAAGTAGAAGATTGTGCATCACTCTCCACCCTCACCCTAAACAAGGGATTCAAAAAAAGAGAAATTGCTGTAATTGGATAACTGATTGAACCGTGCATACAAATATGGTTCAGGTTGTTGAGATTGAGACAAGAAAGAAGGCCTTAAACTATATTTGGATATGCCAAAACCCCAGGCCAAAAATTAGTTAGTAATAGTTCTCAGCTTATAGCTTTGGGCCCAGGAATCCATTTCTAAGCCAGGGAGCCTCTGTTTTTATACTTACTGTGTTTTGTATACTCCATTTCCATTATTACAATCTCCCTTTAGTTTTGTCTCATCAATAACACACTGCTAGAGTGTTAGTTAGACTCCGACCATATTAGAAACCTGACAATTAGCTGATCTTAGATATTTTCACATTAATTTCCAAAATGAAGGACTATCTTTGATTCTGAGTTTTTAAAATTTGTATAATGCTAATGGCACATAGGCTTCCAGGTAGCACCCAATACTGGGCTATCAATTTTCCTGGACAATGGGATATGTACAAATACTCTGGCATTTGCAGGAAATGTTATGAAAAATCCTCAAAGGCTATATATCTAGTGAGACAGGAAAATTTAGAAGGTCAAACAGAATCAGTTACTTACCAATTGCATAACCAAACAAATTGATAAGTGTTAACTTTGTATCAGCAAACAGAACAGCAGACAGTAAGACAACCACCCAATCCTTGACAACTCCGGCAACACGAATGGTTAAAGCACTTGTATGTGTAATCACAAGGAAAACTGATAAGTTTAGAGCAAAAGTACAAAGGCAGTTGAGGATAAGTAAAACAGGTGGGAAGTTCCACGGTCCATGTTCATCCATCTTTGATTTCTCCAGAAATATCCATGGAAGAAACAAACAAATTGCACTGCAGAAGAATCCAAAATTATTTCCATAGGAATTAATTCACAGTACACAGAATTTATTCAAACATTGGTGTAGCAGTAAGTGAAATTATTACAAGAAACACTTGCCTGCAGGGACTAACATAATACATCACGGATATAGGGTTCAACTTAAGACCTTTCCTCTTAACAAAAATCTCCATGAAGATAAGTCTCAGAGCTTCACCAACAACACCTCCCATTTGGTAAACTACTCCAATCCAGTTTATATTTATCTCTCCATAAGAAGCTACTAGAACACCAAAACTAATCACTGACATGATTAATAGCATTTTGTAGCTCATTACCTCAAGTCCTGCAGCTACTCCGAGCACAAAAACAGCTACAGGCACTGTGATTGAAAATTGAAGAATCAAAGCATTATGCAATTAGTTCCCATATTGGAGAAAAAGTAACGTGTAAATATATATAATATATAATTACTATAGTACATAATGTACAACTAAGGCAAGTTGATTAACCAATAGATCAGATGGTTTTAAACGCCTCATGATACACATTTGGAAATTATGATTTCCATTGGTGATTGGTAGATATCCTAAATGGACAAAGATACCGAACTATTATCAATAAACAACAGGATCTCTAAAACTTACTAATTGCCTTCAGCATTTGTGCAAAAGCAACAGAAATATACAGGTAGGCAGTATTTCCCAGCCAAAGAGTCATTGCAAACATGGCCCCAATTGGCACTACCGAAGTAGCGTATCTGAAACAATCAAGGTATAATTACAACTGGAATTTGGAAACATCTTATGCATTTAATGCAATAAACTATTAAGGTACATAGGCTTGAAGTTAAAAATTTTAAGATATGTGACACACACATACAAGATGTACATGCATAAGCACAAGCATTCAACCCGCAAAGTCTATTCTTACAAACCTAACGCATGTAAAAGACAACAGAAATTTCAATTAAAAAATTCAAAGAACCTAATCAACAAATATGCAGAAATTTCTGGAGACAGTCACTTTGCAACAGGATTAGCACTAGTGTAATTTTTCAAATCAAAACATGGTAGTTGAATTTCTAAAACAAAGTTCACTTATAGAAAAGCCATCAAACAAATGAATTGAATCCATTTCTAGAAATGGCCAACACAAAATACTAAAATTGCAGCTATCCATTTTAAAGTTGTTAACTGGAAATCACAGTTTCACATGCCAATGTCACATCCCTGGAAAAAAAATTCTTTTTTATGGTAATACAAAATTACCATTGTTATATCCCAAGTAACATCTGTATCACCAGGGAACTGGGATATGAAGGAAAGAGAACAAGTCAACAAGTACATTTAATCAAAAGATTGTATTTAATCAAAAGATTCAAAGAACAATGAACAATCACTTGAAGTACAACATACAAATGATGTACAGTGGTCAATGTAATAATTTTAATCTCGGAAACAACAAATAACTTAACCGTAAGTCTCTTAAAGACAAAATGATAAGTCATAACTAAGTCTTGTTATCAGTGTATAGTCTTATACATAAGTTAAAATGTAGAAGAAGCGGTTTCATAAGCTCCATGAGCTTACGTAAACTTTCGAGTTTGACAGGCACACAACCATATATTGAAATTTTTGGCTATTATTCTCAATCAGGAAATGTCGTAAGATCCCACTTTTAACATATCATAAGTCACCAACAGCCAGAGAAAGTATGACAGTCAAAACCTTACTATAAATCAGCTATTAAGTATTAACTACAGAATATTTCATTATTTACTCACATTTCAGGAGTCATTCCCTCCTCAACCTTCATAACCTGTAAGAAACAGATCATTAACCTGCATTGCATAGCAGTAACTGATTAAACAACACAATACACCAAGCTCAAACCCGTACCTTCAGAATCTTGGTTAACACAAAACACAGAACAGAGGAGAATACCATGTGAAGTAGAGTCAACCCCAAAGGATAAGGGAAGTTAATTTCCTTAGAAGACAAAACCCACTGCAGACAACAAATTCAAAAGACAAAATATGCATAAGCCACATAACATCACAGATTTTCCGCATTTTATCCTTGATTATTCATTCCTTAAATTGAATCACTCACAAATTAAGCATAAATATAGCATAAAACACAGAATACAATAATACTTCCAAAAATCAATCCAGGAGACAGCCAAACCATAAATGACTAAAATCAAAATCCAAATAACAAGCTCTGATACAAGGCACTCTGCTATTACCAGTTCACCGCCATCAATTCACAAATGAGACACGACACGCAAAAATTTCCGAAAAAAAAGTAAAAAAGAAATTGCTTAATTGCCTCATCTCCAACACTGAACCCTACTCCAGAACCAGCCAAATTAAAACGCTTCCTTTACAATTGAACAAAATGTTCAACTACCAACTCCCAACCATAACTGACAAATCACTCATCAGCATATCCAATTCCAATCAACAACACCCCCCCCCCGGCGCAAATTCATGCAAAACAACAATTCACAGAACAGAAGAAAACAAATATAAAAAAAATCAAAGCCAAAATAGAAACACACAAACAGAACATCGAATCCTAGCTTCGAAAATCAGCACGAATCCATTTCCGCGATATCTATATGACAAAGCATTTTCACGCAATTCACCGGGAAACAAACGGAGAAGAGAATGAGAGAGAGTTTGAAGTGATCGACGGTAACCTTGTTGAAGAAGATTTGGCCGCTGGAGAGAGTAATGTAGAGAAGAATGTACGCGTAGGTGAGGAGATTACCGTTCTTCAGATCCGCCATTGATGCAAACTGAAACCAACGTTTTTTCTTGTTTCAGCTTATTTACTTCACTGAGTTTCTTTTCTTTTTGCACCTTTCCAAAGATGATCCGAAACCCGATTCGAAGAACATGTGAAAGGAAATAAAAGGATTAAATAGAGTTCATTTGAATATAAAAATATATAGAATTTAAATAATACTCAAGAAATATGTTTAATAATTAAATTTTATTAATTTATAATTTCAATTTTGTTACTTTAAAATATGTTTTGTGAATAATAATAATTATGAAATATATATTTTTGAAATATATAACTAATTTTTAAAATACTTAATGGTTATATATTTAAAATAGTAATTAAAGATAAAAATACAAATTATTATTATTATTATTCTTATTATTATTATATCAATTTATTTATGTTAGATTAATAAACAACCCGATTTTTTTTCTATTTTAAAATAAGTTTTACAAACTGTTCCTTCTAAAAAAGTAATGCATATTTTAATATAACTTATATAGGCAATAAATTTTGCAATTATTACTTCTTACTTAAGAATATTTTAAAATATATATGAATTCACATCAAAGGCATTTAATAAACATATAATTTATGTATATGTTAATATATATATTTATATGAGTAAATTACACTCGCACTTCCTGTGTTTTGCTTAAATTTCATCCATTAGCCCTCTCTTTTTGCACATTACTTTTACTTTCCTCTGTTAACACCGTTAACTCAATTGAAATGAGCAGATAAAATTCTCTTTACATTTTAATTGTAAAACTCAAATTATCTCCTCCCAATTAGTTTCAGAATTTACGATTCACATTTCATTTCTCTTAACCATTTATTGTTCATCTTCCTCTTGTTGGCGAGTTCTTCTTGAGTGTCTAGGGGGTGCGAGTTCCTCTTTCGCTCACGATATTCGTTTAATTCCTTTTCATCGTTTGCGAGTTATTCACCGTTCATGTTCAATTACAGAAAAGTTGGGTTCACATCCAACAAAAAGTTAGGTTTACGTCCAATTACAAAAAAAAAAAAAACAAGACTCTTAAAATATTTTCAGGTTGAGAGGAAGAAGATGAGAGTATTTTAGATATAAAATTACATTAAAAGTCATGTGACCAGCATGTAACTAATTTCTGATTTCTGTTAGATTATTAAACGGTGTTAGAAAGGAGGGGGTCTAAGTGTAATGTGAACTAAACAATTAAGGAGTTTTTTGTAGGGTGCAAAAAAGGAGAGCTATCGGGTGAAATTTGAACAAAACACAGGAGATACGAGTGTAATTTACTCTATTTATATAGGTTTTAAATTTTGTAGTAGTAAAAAATTGTATTAAGAATATATGTTCAATATATATGAATTCATATCAAAAGACATACATTTAGATTTAGATTGTGTTTTAAAATCAAGAAACACGATAAAAAGAAGAGAACGCACCAAAAGCGGAATGTATAGGAAATTGTAATTGATAAATGGTTTATATGTCTATATATCTTAGAATTTAACTTACATTTTCTATGACTTAGAGCTTTGTTTTAATCATTTTTAGGCTAATCAAACTATTAATTAGAAGCACTGTTAATATGTCTAATCCATTAGGAATTTTACTAGCTTTTAATGTTTTGTTGTAGAAATAGAAGAAGAATTGAAGAATTTGGAGCAAAAATCATTAGAAGATCAAATCAAAACATCTTTTGAAACATATTTTGAAAGCCGCAAGCCAACATTGTCCTCTTTGCTTGTGGAGGCTGAGATTGGGAGATTTGAGGCTAAGGCTAGGAATGAAGAAAAGTGTCGTTTTGCTTGTTGTCAACCCAAGGCCGGGTGTAAGATATCTGAGGCTGAGCGTGGGAAGCCTTGAGACTAGCGGGAGAAGTGTTGATAACTTCTTGTACATGTTTGGATAGACTTTCTTGGTGTACTTTAAGCTAGACTTCTTGTTCTTAAGCATTTGCTTCTTTCTGCGTTAATTAGTTGTTGCAAGCTCATGATAGAAGACCTTGCTAAATGCTAAGGTCCCTCTCTTTAAAAGAATCTTGGCGTTGGTCCTTTAGCTCTTCTAACTCACCAATGAAAAAATAACTTTCAAGTTAATATATTGTAAAAAAGAATGTTAAAAGTTCCTCACAAAGACATTACGATAATCAAGGAAAATGAATGTATTAGCATATAGATGTATTATTCTTTGTTAAGAATTTAAAATATAAAAAGATGACAAAAAAATGTGACACCATTTATTTTTATCTAGTATATGTCTATTAAACTTAAAACAGAAAAAGAATACTCTAGCATTATGTAAACCAACAGTGGACTTTCCTTCTTCAAAGAAACGAGTTATAATGCAACTCATTAAAATTAGATCAAATTACAGTAATACTCGTTATAATGCAACTCATTAAAATTAGATCAAATTACAGTAATACTCTTTAAGATTTTGTAAAATTACACAATTATTTCATGTCTTTTTAACCATTACATTCATTTCCCTTGTAGAGGGAATTGAGGGAATGCCAATGTAATGTTTTCAAATAATATATAAGGGGGTGTCAGTGTAATGTTTTCAAATTCAACATTAACATCAACAACACCTTTAACCCAAGTTAATTGGGATCGGTGGTAGATGAATTCAATGATAGATACGAGAAAGTTGAAAAAAAAAATATAAAAAAAGAAGAAGAAAAGAAAATAAGGTAAAAAAAGAAGGATGAAAGAAGAAGAGGAAAAAAGAAGAGGAAAAGAACTAAAAAGAAATATTAATGTAAGAAAATAAAAAGGGAGATATTATGTGTAACTTGATAAATGCTCAAGGAGGTTGCTATAATTTGCTCTAAAAATTAATTACAGGATGCAAACTACAATTGACCACTATAAAGTAGAATCATGGACTCTTGCAATATTGATTTCTTGTAGTCCTTTTACATAGTCAATGACAGCATTCTCTCTAAACTTTATTTTCCAAGCTTTCAACAGTATTCTCAGTTACCAGAGAGTTTGTTCCTTATTAGAAACACACTTTTTAACACATTAACTTTCATTTGTTAAAATTTGTTGAACTTGATGAAATCATAAGTACATAGACCCACTTAACTCTATAATTTTCGTTAAATTTCAACCAATAATAAAAAGTATTGAAAGAATCTGTTAAATAATGTGGTACTAGTATTTCTCTCAGTACAATATATCTGCCTCTAAAAGTAATAGTGGTTGCTAAAAGTGCTGCCTATAGTGCGTACAAAATTTATGGTAGAGAAAGATCACACAAATCTAGTTTACAGATGCTTCCCCGAAAGGAGCCTAAGAGAATGGACCTTGCAAATCACAAGTTCTAAGAACACTCAATGATCTTTTGCTAATTATACAACTTTGCTTTCCTCAGGCCTCAAGAAGCATTACCCCTAAAGGGAGGAAGTAAGTTCAATTGCATAGAACTTACCAAAAAAATTATTCAAAAATGGTCATCTTTTCCGACAGATTGTCATCCCATCTCCAATAGGTACCTGGACTCTCCAAGAGTTAAAATATTATAAATCAACTTGACAGAATTCATCGGGAAGTGTATTAATATATAAGAAGAAAAAATTGTTATAACCTACCATACTGATGCTTACACGCTTGTCTTCCATTAACTTTTGATTAAAATTTCTAATGCTGATAGTTTTAGGGTCATTTACCTGCACATAGTACATTAAGTCAAGTTCATTTAACTGGAATATGGAAATGAAGCATAACACAGAAGAATATATTCACCAGCGGGTCAGAAACTTTTCCATGCCAAAGGACATTATCAATTACAATAAGACCTCCAACCCTCACCTGCAACAGTAAATTATTCTGTGCATCAGTATAACAGTTCATAGGAACTAAGGAAAGATTTTTTGAACGCCTTTGACCATGTTATTATGTTCTTACCAGCTGTAGTAGCAGTTCAAAATATTTCTCGTTCATTTTTTTCTCAGCATCAATAAACGCAAAATCATAGCTGCATGAAAAGGAAATATTTCTTAAATTCTATTTTACTTGTTTTTTCTCTGACAATGTCATATCATATAGATGGGACCCTTGATTGATAATGACTATTGAAAGAGAACACAGCAAATATGGAAGAGTTCCTAACCACAATAGCAGAATGAGAAATATCAAATCATATCATTGTGATGTTGAAAATCCAAATACCTTCCTGCTTCACCATTCAGAATTAAAGATTCTAGGGAATCCATTGCAAGTCCAAGTTTTACATCCACCTAGAGTCAGTTATGTTAAAACATCAGAAAATAAAGGCAGTACATAAGAATATAACATAAAATGAAGCCCATATATTACAAAGAGATAAACAGAAATTTGGAACCTTTTCAAATCAAAAGTATATGAGCAGCATATACCTTATGTGAAACACCAGCTACCTGATAATACTTCTTGGCAACATCAAGAGATTTGGTATCTCTTTCACAGGCAACTAAATGACCTGATTCTGGCAGAACTAATGCTATGGCTAGTGATGAGTATCCCTGGGTCAAATTAACAATATAATACCTCATTACATTATGGAAGAGAAGTGGTATCATCTATGTAACATGAAGAAAACTAGTGAATACACTGTATAGTGTATAAAAATGAAGTACATACAGTATAAACACCAACTTCAATACATCGTTCTGCTCCAAGAATCTGCACAAGCATTGCGAGCAGCTGTGCCTGATCAGGGGACACCTATTAAAAAGGCAATGTGTTGTCAACATTTCACTTCTTGATAAGCAAGTGGGATAACGATATGGAACATGACAGACAAGACAGACGGCAAGTGAGACTGTTGTGCATTAATAATCAAAGACTGCTATGTGCCCATACACAAGAAGTCTCTAGACTCTAGTTCGTTAACCAAATTGTCAAATTTAGGATTTTTTTTCCCTCTTAATGAGATGTAAGTCACTCATGTTTATGCATAAAAAAAAATATAAAAATAAACAAATAACTCATAGACAACATATTTTCATTTCATCAATAATAGTATATAAATTAACTCAAGCAGTATACAAGTAACTAAACTTTATCTTTATGAGATTGCCAAGCTTTTAAAGGAACACTATTTGCATATTCATAATTAAGAGCGGACCAATATGCTCGGGATCAAGGATTCAAAATAATTGTACCTTTTATTCATTATTTGTTGTTATTCAAGGATTCATAATTACAAGCAGACCAATATGTTCAGCAGAAATGATTAATTATGTAGAGCATCAATAGAAACAAATAATGAATAAAAGGTACAATTATGCTACCCTACTTTCATAAAACCAAATGTGAAGTAGAAGACCCTGCTTGCATGTTGAAGACATAATATACAAGCATAAACTCAATATTTCTATTAGTAAACTGTGCAAGTAAATTTGCACAAGAATAAAATGATTGGAGGCACCTGCATCTGACTTCCACGCATAGAGGCGGTCTCCTGTCGCAATTGCCTTAGAATCTGAAATGCAACTGCTTTACAATAAGTACAAAGGGCAACTTAATGAACACAGATTATCACAGTTGATATATGGAGCAAACGGTATGTTCCTGAGTCCTCACCTCTGGTTCTCGAACATTTTTTAGGACATAGTCATAAAGGCAGGGAGTGAGACTAACAACTTGCTTGTTGCTATAGTTTTCATCACTGGAAATAACAAACTCACTTGTGGAGCAGCTTCTGACAATCCGTTTCCACCTGGATCTGCATTCCCTGAAACGAAAGCAACAAGAAGAAGCACTGCAGTTCCACCTTTTTGATGAGACATGAAGTGCTCCATTGGTAATAGCCCAAGTTGAAGAAAACGAATGAAAGCTTGCAGGTCTCTGTAGAGAAGCTAAAGGAAATTCATGGGGCAACATTGACCCTTGATGAAGCACCAAGTTGATGCTACTATTTGCCATAACCATACAAACTTGTAAGACAACAACAACCTATCTTCCTCGTACCCCTCACTTTCAAGTACCCTTCTGCCTTTTTTTCCTAAGAGGCAATTTTACAAACACATGGTTGGCATTGGACTTAGACCAACAGAAGATGCCCACCAACCTAACTATGATTAAAATGATTCTTAGTAAGACACAATCTATCTTACAAGCCACAAACACAATCTATATTACCATCCAAAACCAAAGTTACAAAGGATGTTAGGAAAATTTTAAATTTTAAGAAAAATTAGTTTTGGAGAAAAAATAAATACATCTAATATCTTGAAAATATTAAAAACATTTAAGATATGGTATGATATTTTAAAATTGTTATTATTTTTTTAAAAATAAAGGGACAAATATAATTTTTGAAAAATACATTAATCTATGCATCGACTGGTAATAATATAAAAAAAAGAGCTTGAATTGAAACTTATAGAGGGTGTTGGTGGGTCAGCTCATTCATTATTCATTTGAATTTTGGAGTGGGCTCAGCTAAATTTTGTAGTACTTTTCGTGACGCTGCATGCACAGTGCACTGTACACTTATCTATCCGCAAAGAGTTTTATCAATTTATTGCGGTTTAAGGTAGGTTCTCGTAATCGTTGCCATTCATTCATGTTTCAAAATCTATAGTCATTGCAATAACGTAATAAAATAAAATAATTATTTATTTATAAAAAAATTAAATTAATATTTTGTGCTGTGAATGTTTTATGATAAAATAAAAAATATTTTTATTTATACTCTCAAGTTTTTTGAAAAAAGTTTGAATGAAATAAAATAAAATAACTTACAACATATTTCATCTTATTTAAAAAAAAAATCAAATAACAAAGTTGGTGTCCTTTTCTTTCATTACATTGTATTTATCTAGGTGTATTCTTTTTTTTTTCACTCAGCAAAAAAAAAAGTGCATTCTATTTTTTATGAGTGCTATCTAAGTGTGTTTTAAATCTATTTAGGGTTGGTAAATATTTTAATATAGTAGGGTTGGTAAATGTAATGATAATTTTTAAGCTGGGTAAGTATAATGATTTTTCAATAGCTTCGTATATCATGATTTTGGTTTATTTTATAACCTTATTTTTTATTATTAGTTTTATTGAATTAAAATAAACCTAAAAAAATATTTATTTAGGCTAAATTACTATGTAAGTCAATATACTTTCATTAGTGGCTAAATGAAATATAATTTAAAATTTTTAACGGGGTTTTTATATTTTTAATGTTTTTCAAGTATATGAAAAATTAAAGGAGACAAAGGCATAAGGACAGAAAAAAGAAGGATCAGGAATCAGGTCTCCGTAGTTTGAAATAACTGCACGTGATCCTTCAACATTAATTTTTTTGTTTTATGTTAATAGATTGGGTTAAATGTGCTGAATAAAATATCAGCCCTTGGATCTTACCTCCAGGGTTCAAATTGGAACTGCAGATGAACGAATTCCGAAAAAGAAAGGGATGACAATTTAATCAGAATATTGGAGGGAGACGTAAGATATGAAAAAATTGACATATGTGGCTGAATTGCAGTCAATAAAATTTGTTATTCACATATCTAAATATCAAAACATTATCTCAAAAAAAATGGTACTGATATACGTCTTTCCTTTTTAAATCACTTACCACAACAATAGAAGCAACTTAATCTATGTATAGTGTGTGTTTCACGTAAAAATTATAATTATTAGTTTCTAAAAATCACATATACAATTTTAAAAATACATGAAAATTAAGGGTTAATAAGTTCAGTTGGTTAAAAAATATGAGTGAAATATTATAATTTTTTTATAGGTATCTTTGATTTCTATACAAAGGGAGACTGTTGATATTGTGGTAAAGTTAGGTCTATGTGACTTATTTTATTCAAATATGAAAATAACTTATTTGCATATATAAGATAATTGTATATAATATCTCTTCCCGTTCATTAGCTAGGAACCTATGTGAAGTGGCCATTAGTAATCATATAATCTTTTTTTGGAAATGGGTAAATTTGAAGTGATGACACATTTTCTTAGTAAGATGATAGATGCTACTGCATATTTTTTACATTATCTATAGGCATATAGCCTAATCCTCTTGTACCACTCCTTCACACAAGGGCAATGGCACATGATGAGAGGGTACTACTATTCTTCTGTTTTCAGGACTCCAAACACATGACAAAGATAGGAACAAATAAACAGTTTCTCTCATATATAGATTTTTTTTTTCTTTTTCATTATTATTTTGAGATGGAAATGATAATGGAGAAAGAAAAGAGTGCTGTGAAACACACAAGGCGTTTGTGGCTGAGAAGCACCTCACTTTGTTGATGAGATTTGGTTCAAAATAATGCTCACCTCCAAAAGCTCATCCACTTGAAAAGAAATTCCAATTCTCCTTTCCTTTCATTTGCACGTATACACATTACAAGAAGTTTTTTTTTTTTTTAGGCCCATCTAACTTTGTCTCTATTCCACCACGTATTTATCAGCCCTTGCTATTTTTCACTTCACTTCCGTTCTGTTTCTATCCTCACTAGGAGCTCCTCTCCATTGGTTCTTCATCTGCATGCACACACTTGCATAGTTTTGGAAACCAAGGTCTGGTTTTTGTTTCTCATCAGTCATATATATGTAGTTTGTTTCCAACTTTCCATGCTCAATATGTCACAACTTTATGTGGCCTTTATAATCATGCTTCTTTGTTTAAGACAGGCTATAGCTATAGCAGAAATGAAGATTGAATAGTAGTGTTTGTGTTGTGTGTATGGCAATGATTTCAATCTTGGTTGTTTGTTAAACTGACTATGTGTATGAGTTTCATGCTCAGTATTATTTGCTGAACCAAGTTTTGTGTTTGGATAGCTTAAAGCATCAATATGTTGATTTTTAGAGGAAAACCATAGCATGTAGCTTTGATTTTTTTTTGGCAGAGGTCTTCATTATGTAACTTATTTATATCTTATACTGCCACTATTTTTGCTTTTAAGTTTTAATTTCCATTTGAAATTCAATATTGTAGCATATCCAAAGTCTTTTTTTTTTTCTCTTTAATCCAAAAATCTGGGAAATTTTTTCCAAGTTCCAATTATTTATTTATTTGAAAATTCTCACAGCTGAAATCTGTCACAAGATTTACTATTTAGATTATTCCGAAGATTTTGGGTTGGCATAGTAGTTTTCTTCCTATATCAACCCATACTAGTTTCTTGAAATATCTTAAACCTTGTAACTACAGATCATAATTGAAGATACAAGTTTTTTTTTTATGTAGAATTTTTGAAGGGTAGCATCAACAAGCAGTTCTGAAAATGGAGATCACCAATGTCAGCGAGTATGAAGCTATTGCAAAGCAGAAGTTGCCAAAGATGGTGTTTGACTACTACGCATCTGGTGCAGAGGACCAGTGGACTCTGCAGGAGAACAGAAATGCCTTTTCCAGAATTTTGTAAGATTTTTATCATGCATACTTTTACAGTAGTTATCTACAAAACTATAATGTCTAGTTATGTTCCTTAGATATTTCATGTACCTGTATTTCTAAGAATAGAAACTAATGTTGATATGATGAAAATATGATCGATAAATATACAGGTTTCGGCCACGTATTCTTATTGATGTGAGCAAGATAGACATGACAACTACTGTCCTGGGCTTCAAAATATCCATGCCAATCATGCTTGCCCCAACAGCCATGCAGAAAATGGCTCATCCTGAGGGTATAATTGTTTATCCTTTACATTCTCTTGGATTAGTAAATTTTCAGTTGTGGTATTACAGTATTGTGCGCATTTTTCCAAAAGGAAAGACTGAGAGAAGATAATTCTATAGTTTCTAAATTATGTATTGGTTTAATGAGTAAGCAGAGTTCTATTCCTAATCAATTTCATCAAGATATGTAACCCAAAAAAAAATTCAGCAAGATAAAATCCTTGCAATTGAATTGCATAGAACTTTCATGCATACTCACCAAATGACATATCCTAGAGAATTTGAGAAACTAATCAACCAAAAGACTTCTATCATTTAATACTTGGCAGTTTTTTCAAAGAAACTACATTGCAGCTTCTACCTAAGCCTTCATTTTTTATATATTTTGGTCAATCAAATGTCAGATATTAGACATATAGGTCAATCATACATCAGACATGTAGTGGTATATCAATTAATGTCATGATAATCCTAACATGTTTCATAGTTCTGTTATGTGATTCTATTTGTTAGACGCAAAAGATTGTACAGGAGCCAAATGTGATTGGTCATCAGTATTCTGAGAACATTCTTATCATCTAGTTCTGATAAATGGATAATAATAATAAAATCTGACTTTTTATTAGGAAAACATTACAATAGGGCAGTAGGGAGAAATTTAAATTTGTTGACTTTTTTGTTTATATGGAGTAGTTTAATTCCAAATCCCCTTTGCATGCACTGTTAAACCAACTACCAAACCATGGATTTGTGTTGGATGATATATATACTTTTTCTTATGCAGGAGAATATGCAACAGCAAGAGCTGCATCTGCTGCTGGAACAATCATGGTACTTCTCTTTTATGTTCATATTCCTCTTAATTAGGGAACTAGTAGTGCTTCACTTGATTAATCACCATATATTCTGAAATCAATGATTCACTTCAGCATAGACAATTTTGTAATTTGCAATTGGTGGATTTGCTAAGGATCTGTTATTTTCTCCCTTGTACATCATACCAGAATATTTCATTCATGAACACTCCAATTTACTTCATAAGATTGTATGCTTGTAAATTTTATTTGTTGTTAATCAATGATAAGCTCAATGTTCTTTATTGATTAGTAATATTTTGGTTCTTTCAGACTTTGTCCTCATGGGCTACTTCAAGTGTTGAAGAGGTAGCTTCAACAGGACCTGGCATTCGCTTTTTCCAGCTATATGTAAGCTTCAAAAGCTTTTATTCAGTTCCATTTCACTGTTTATTTGATTTTTTGGTACTATAGTTTGTTTTACTTACATGATTTGCTCTCTTTTCTTTAGGTATACAAGGACAGGAATGTGGTTGCTCAGCTTGTGAGAAGAGCTGAAAGGGCTGGATTCAAAGCCATTGCCCTTACTGTTGATACCCCAAGACTAGGACGCAGAGAAGCTGATATCAAGAACAGGTATAACTCTCCACTTCAACCTTGTTATACCACTTTCTTAATCGATATGAGTAGCTTTTCTTTAAAGTTTCAACCTTATCCTTGCAATTAAAATTAGTTATAAAATGTCTATTACAGATTCACACTGCCACCATTTTTGACATTGAAGAACTTTGAAGGATTGGACCTTGGAAAGATGGACAAAGTAAGATGAGTCGTCACAGAATTATTTATGTAGGTTAATTTTCTTTTCTTTATCACTAATTGAATTCTTGTCATGATCCTTTCAGGCTGATGACTCTGGACTTGCTTCATATGTTGCTGGTCAAATTGATCGTACTCTTAGCTGGAAGGTATGTTAGATAATCAAATAAGGCATTTTATTTTTCCTTTGTTGTTATTATCCTGTTCCTATTGTAGGCAAGATTTTATTAAAGTGAAATCAATTTAACAAAGCATTGACAACACAAAGACTTTATACACTGTCATATAATCATAGATTGCCATATGTGAAACTGAAAGATTGTTGACTTCTATTATAATTACTTTAAAAGTCATATTCATGATGATTCCTAATTATTTGACAACTTTATTTTCCCAATTCATTGATTTGATTCATGATTTGCTTGCAAGCTAATATTCCTGCATCCCTCAGAGGAGTGTAGAGTAATAAGTTCAACTAAATCATAGTTTACATTTGGTTCTTCATTTATTATGTATACATATTCCACTGAATAGAGTCCATCATCTAAATAATCCTTGTTAATTTTGTAGGATGTGAAGTGGCTTCAAACAATCACCAAACTGCCAATTCTGGTGAAGGGTGTGCTGACTGCTGAGGACAGTAAGAAAAACCAAAGCTGCTTTCAATTTCATTTGTTCTCCCTCTTGGAATATTTTACTAATGCCTTCATTCCAACATGGCAGCAAGGATAGCTGTACAAAGTGGTGCAGCTGGAATTATAGTGTCCAATCACGGAGCTAGACAACTTGATTATGTTCCAGCCACCATATCAGCCTTAGAAGAGGTACATATAAACTTTTTGAGTCACATCTTAGTCACCTTGAAACTTCTACACACTCATTTTAAGGCTGTTACATATACTTCTGTTATTGATACTTAGGTTGTCAAAGCTGCTGAAGGTCGTCTTCCTGTATTTTTGGATGGTGGTGTTCGCCGTGGAACTGATGTCTTCAAGGCATTGGCACTAGGTGCCTCTGGCATATTTGTGAGTACTTCATGACCTCTTTCAAAAGCTAGTATAATTCTTGGCTTTTTTCATATTGAGATAGGATTTTTAGATATTAGTTCCCTATTAATTGTTTGTTATACATTATTGACTTCTAATTTACACATTCATTGTTAAGTGTAACAAATAAGCTTTGTTCTATGTCAGATTGGACGCCCTGTAGTGTTCTCCTTGGCTGCTGAAGGAGAGGCTGGTGTAAGAAACGTGCTGCGGATGCTACGTGAGGAGTTTGAACTAACCATGGCTTTGAGTGGTTGCACCTCACTCAAGGATATCACTCGTGATCACATTGTCACTGATTGGGACCAACCACGCACTCTCCCCCGCGCCTTGCCAAGATTATGAAAAACTTTATCCTAATTTGAGCCAAGTTTGTATACTGTGGTGCAGAACAATGGGGGAAACACTTCTATATATGTTTCATGAACCTGTTCTCATCCTTTCTTTTCCTTTTTGGAGAACTCATTTAAGGTTGTATTTGGAAAACTCTATCTTAATTTCTTTGTAAGCATTAATATGATGATACTTGTGTGGCTACTGCTGCTGCTGCATTCACTCGTTGTATATTATTAATTTTGAGTCATTTATCAACTTTTTACCTATGTTATTTTTTTAATCATTGGGACATTGATATGAAATATCTACAAATTTTATTGATGATTAATTTTCTTTGGAAAAATTAATTGATCACCTTTAATGTATTCCCTACTAATCATATTATTTTTCCATTGACAAGGCCCAAACTCCATATCTTATTTCAAGAAAATGAGTCTAATTCCACTAGAACCAAGTCAAAGTCATGTTGATTACATAGGTAACTTTTGTTAAACAAAAATCATGATATTTATAAATCTCATTAAAAAATATTGTATGCTCTCTTTTCCTATATATAAGATCCAAATTTAAAATAATATTTGTTTCTTTATATAATACTCAATCTATAATATTCTTAGCATTAATTATTTTTAGTCTAGAAATATCCCTCAATAAAAAAAAAAAGAGAAAGAATGTATTGACAGATCATTAGAAGATAGAGAAGTATTAATAACAAATATAATTTTGAAAAAAGCTATATAAATTTAAGATAAATTTATTGTTATCAACTAAATTAATAAATTTTCTTCATCTTAATAAATTAGGTAATTGGATCTTATGCATAGGGATGAGGAAATATCTTATAAATTGACTTCGCTTAAGTTTAATTCAGTTGTTGATACATTTGAATGCTAGTCAATCGTTATTTGTTTCTCAAATATAATATCAGTATCAACAACACATTTAACTCAAGCTAATTCTAGTTGATGATCGATGAACCCAATAATAGATAAGAGAAAGTGAAGAAAAAAAAATAGATAAAAGAAAAGAAGGAGCATGTGATAAAAAGGAAAAAAATTAAAAAAAAAAACTATATGAAATGTAAATATAACAACGGATCTAACCATCATCCACTAAATTTATAGTTTGTCTCCATTCCCTACACCAACCATCAATCTATATCTCACTTTATTATTTTTTTTGCTCGAGCTTTTGATAACAAATTTTTATTTTTTAAATACATAAAAAAACTTATTTTTTATGAAAATATAAAAATACTTTATTTATTATAAATTTTGACTTAGTACATGAAATCTCTATTTTTTTAAATCTTACACAAACTTGATTATAATTATATGCTTGATATATTCTCTATATTCTATAATTATTTATATAAAAACCAATTCAACCACCCGCATGTCACGTGGACATAATGAATGTATTTTGTTTTTTTTCATTTATCAAATCACCTTTTTTTCTTTTTTCTATCTTGCACCATAGAGAACATGTCCACTGCTAGCGTGGGTGTATATAGAGAGAAAAGAGTTCATATCGATAATTATTATGTTGTTTTATAATTTTTAATTAGATAATATTTTTTATAATTTATGGTTAAATTGAAAAAAAAATCACATAGATCACACATATAAAATTTTATATTAATCCAAAATCATTTGTTGTCTTTTTCATATAAATTAAAATCAACATTATATAAATATTGCAAGATATATTAAAATATGAATCATTTAATTATCTTGTTGTTATTGTTATTCAATTTTCACAAAAGACATTGGTAATACATAAATATAATTCAACATTGGATCGATAAAAATCACATTTTATATATTACTAAGATTATTTTGTCAAATTTTGTCAAAATTAAACAACAACCAAAAAGTAATCAAATGATTCATATTTTAATATATATTTAAATATATATTATTACATTGATTTTAATTGGTATGAATGATGTACCAAAAATTTTAAATTAATATGAAATTTGA
>PYAF01005829.1:741708-774743 GCA_007407185.1 Glycine tomentella | reverse complement strand
GTGTTAAAATAAAGTATTGATTCATAGGGATGTATATAATTTGTCTTATTTCACAAATTCGAACTTGTCTAAAATTACTTTAAATAAGTTTAAATTAAAAAAATTATATCCAATGCATTTTAAGAATGAATTCTAGTTATATTTTGAGATTGTTTACACTCGTCGTATGTTATATATATTTCCAGAAAGTATAAAGTTTAAATAAGTTTTATATTTATTATCAATATAATTTATTAACACAATGAATAATATTTTATATAATATAATATTTTTTATTTTTAAATATATATATATATATATTGTAAAATATAAATTACTAATTATAATTGTATAGTTACGAGTCAATTATATAAAAATATGAAAATTGATATATTGTATTAACTCGAAACTAATCGAGGTTTAGAAAACAACAAGAGTATGGAAAGTTGGGAATCAAGTAACAAGACGCGTAAGCGTAAACTTGTCGGAAGAATAACACCGGAAAAGAAAGAGAAAGAGTGAAGAAGGGTATAACCGTCCTTGTAAAGGAACTAGTGTGTTCCCTCGGTCATGTGAAGGCACTTGAAGAAACGCTTCCACTTCTCTGTATTTGTTTTGACTTCAGTTATGCGTTTCTCTCTCTAGCAAGCCATCTTCAGTATGTCATCGCCAAACTCCGTCCCTCAGCCCCACGCGCCGCTCCTTCTCCCGCGCCCCGTTGCCGCCGCCCGCCTCCCCGTCCTGGCGCTCCTCCTCGGCCGCCGCGGCCACTCCGCCGTGGTCCGGGAGACTGCGGCACGTGAGCTGGAGGAGCGCCGCGCCGACTGGACCTACTCGAAGCCGGTGGTGGCGCTCGACATGACGTGGAATATGGCGTTCGTGGTGGTCTCGGCCGTGATGCTCGCCTGCACCGTCAAGGAGAACCCCAACACGCCGATCCGCTGGTGGATCTGCGGCTACGCGCTGCAGTGCCTCGTCCACGTGGCCCTCGTGTGGCTCGAGTACCGCAGGAGGAACGGCGCTCCCAGGGACGAGGAATCTGCTGCCATCCTCCTATACGACGACGGCAACGACAGCGACGAGGACGATGTTGGAACCTCCGGGAGTTCCTCTTCCTCCGGGTTTGTTCAATTTTATTTCAATTCAGTTCAATTGCTCAATTTTGATTATAAGTAAACTTGCCAATTTCTTAATTTTCGCTATGCGTGGGTTTCGATTAGTGTTTTGTGCATGATAACATAGGTTTTCTTGGTGTTAGTTTGATTTAGGGTTGTTATGAATAGTTGTGACATTTGAATTCAAACTACTATCTATACCTATACTCAATTATGCCAACTGAGATGAGTTTGAATCTTGCTGTCAATATGAGGACTTTGTTGGTAGATAATTGCAAGTATTTTTGTCAAGATGTGAGGCCTTTCCTAACTTTGATGAGCTCTTGCATATGCAAAGATATTGTTTTATGATTCGAGTTCATGACCAACCATCACTAAGACTAAGGCGTAACTTTACCGTTGCATTAGGACTTGGCCACTCTCACTGGAAGATCTTAGCTTATTCCAAAGCATCCCTGACGCTCTCTAGTTTAGGAATAGAGGGTGCCGCATCCGAGGCAAAGCAAGAGCGCCCTCTGGCATAAAAAATAATCATTTACTCAATTGTGCATATTAATGTCCGCATCTTACATGTACTTCAACAAAGGATCTAGAATCTGAGTTGTGTGTATACTGTATAGCCACATAGGGACTGTTTCCTTATGTCGTAAAATCTTTGTTCTGCTCCCTGTTTCTTCTTGTGTATTCCCTTAATGAAACCATCAATATTGATGCATAAATCCTGATTAAAACTTCAATTATGCAAGTTTAGGGCTTTCATATGCATAAAAACTAAGACATGTTGCTAATTTGAATACCTAATGAAGCCCTCTACTGGCCTACCCTAGTATGTGAACCAAGTTCATGCTAGATTTAGCTGATTCAGAGGTGACTGAGATGGTACTAGACTGTTGCAGTTATAGATTTTTTTTTTATCAGCAAAAATAATATATTATATAAGATAGCAAAACAGTACAAGATGTGCTGTTATAAAGGCATACAAAAGGAATCAAAACAGAACTAAAAGGGCTTAAACACAGAAGCCCTTGTAGGTCTGCCAGATAACAATGAGAAAACAAAACCAACTAAGCCAACTCCTAAGATACAAAACAGGCCCTCAAGTTACTAGACCACTGATGAAAATGAGTGTCAAAACCAGGCTCTAGGTTCCTAAGCCAGGACCACCAAAAAAAGATAGCATCTGCCAGCAATTGTGAACCATTAAAGGTTTCATTATGAAAAAGGATCCGGTTTCTATGGAACCAAATTCTCCAAGTCAGGGCAGTCCACCAAGATAGCCACCGATGAAGGCTGTTCCCACTTAGGTGACAGAAAGAGAACTGTCTGAAATGTTCTTTTGGTGTATCTGAATACACCCCGACGATATTTGCCCATACCCTAGACTCCCACCACAAAGGTAGGATTTTCGGGCAGCTAAAGAAAAGGTGTGAAGCGTCTTCTGTAAAGCTGCGACAAAAAGGACATGTGATATTAGAAATCTCAATGTTTTTACTTCGGAGATTTTGTTTTGTAGGTAGTCTATCCTTCATGAGTCTCCAAACAAAGCATGAAATCTTGCAGGGGATTTTCAGCTTCCACAGGATGTTGAACACCTCATCCCTGTCCTGATTGATCACCTCCCAATTAAGCAAGCTGTAGGCACTCTTCACTGAGTAAATTCCGCTAGGATCTCCCGCCCAAACCCATGAGTCTAGTTGATGCTCAACAGCTGACAGTGCCTGTACTTCCTCCAGAAATTTTATCACCAACTCTAACTCACCTTCCATGAATGATCTTCTCCAAAGAAATTGCCATTCCCACCTCCCCTGATTGAATGACCCCATAAACTGTATATGCTGACCCTGTTGTAAAGAAATCTGATATATCCTGGAATATTTTTCTTTCAAAGATAAGTTGTCCTCCATCCATCTATCTTCCCAAAACAGTACCTTATCTCCACACCCAACCTTCCACCTAACGCCTTTGGAAAACCATCCGTCTGACTCCAAAGATGCAAACGACAGACTGAGGTCTCTCCACCACAAAGACTCTGTCGACGTCCTCCTTGTGAGGTCAGGACTCCTCCAACCCCCATATTTTGATTCCAAGATGTTTACCCACAAGGCCCCCGATTGATGAAATAAATCCCATCTCCATCTTCCCAGCAAAGCCAAATTGAAACTATCTAATTTCTTTTTTTTTTTTTTTGGCCAGCGAAACTATCTAATTTCTTAATACTGTTGCAGTTATAGATAATGTTTGGGTGAAAGCATTATGTATAATTAGCTTTTCTAGTGTATGTGTATGATTAGTAAAAGTGGTATTTAGCTTGTTATGTTGAAAGGTACGAGTGTCATTAAGATTTTTGTCAATGGAATATTTTGGTACAGAAACTTTACTTCATTTTGTGTAATATGAGGACTAATTGTTGGATTATCCATTCACTGCGGGAAAAGAAAATTAAATTTCTCTCACTGTATGAGTGCCCTTGCTGCTAAAACATTTTAATATACTATTTACATGTTATTTGGTTTATTATTATATACTTTCTTTAGACTGTGCTTGACTGGGTATAATGAAATTGATTACCTATAACCCAGATTCACAAAACGATGTGCGTCATTGAATACCATGATTTCATTACTTTGGTGGATGGTGGGCTTTTATTGGGTTGTCTCTGGTGGTGATATTCTGCTGCAAGATGCTCCACGTTTATACTGGTAAGCCTTTATTTAAACTGAATTTCAAGAATAATGCTTATATTATTTTGTTAACTCTTTACATTGTGTGCACGTGCACACACACAATACTTTCTCTTGCATGAATAAATTACATTCTTGTATAAGAATATTTTACCTGCATACCGAGGTATACCTTGATTTTCCATTCAAAAGATTACAAAAGATATGCTTTTATTTGTTTATTTATTTATATAAGAATGATATGTCATTTTCAGTTAGTATAGACCAATGCAAGGCGCCTTCAAGTATACTATCTGTTCTGTGATGTATCTCTTTTATTTTTATTTTAAAGTTATTTATGAAAACCACTCATCTCCATGCTTATATTATTAATGCCATTTTAATATATGAGAAATCAATCGAGTAACTCTTGTTTTGTGAAATTAGGCCTCAGAGCTTAAAATGTTAAATATGGACCAAAGCAAAAGCTAAATAGTCTTTCTTTAAATTTAAAGTTTCTTTACAAAGGATTTTTTTAAAATTAATTTTGTTTTTAAATATTGCTTTTATTTTTTGACAGAAAATTGGTTGATTGCATGATGAATTATGCAATGTTGCTGATATTAAATATCTTCTTCTTTGGTTTTGTACAGGTTGACTGTTGTCTTTTTGGCATTTGATGTCTTCTTTGCTATCTTTTGTGTTGTTTTGGCATGCTTGATTGGAATTGCCCTCTGTTGTTGTTTGCCCTGTATTATTGCTATTCTCTATGCTGTTGCAGGACAGGTATGTCTCCTTTTCTTAAAATTATAAATCATGACAAAAAGTTTCAAATATTTGTTGGCTTTCTATTTGTTCTCATTGCCTCATTTCATGAGACTATAGGAGGGTGCATCAGAATCGGATCTCAGTAAACTTCCAAAATACAGATTTCAAATGTTAGGCAATGAGGAAACACCTGGTGAGGGAGGAGGATCAATGATTCCTATGGAGACCAGCAATGGTTACTTGGTGAATGAGCGAACACTTTCACCAGAGGATGCAGTATGTTTTACAGAACACAATTAATTTCTTTCAGCCTTGTGTCGTTAATTACTTTGCAAGAGGTTCCTTGATTTTCTGTTTTAGTCACTGCATATAAAGATTCATGCAGTAGCTCCATAAGTTCTTTGTGTGTGAATTTATGGTTGTCCGAAAAGGGAAAAAATCTAATTTCTTCATTGGGATAATAAAATTTAAAAGATTTATGAGGTAATAAATCAAATTTCTTTTTCCTTTTCAGGAATGCTGTATATGCATCTCTTCCTATGAGGATGGATCTGAACTTCATGTTCTTCCTTGTAACCATCATTTCCATTCTACATGCATAGTGAAATGGTTAAAGATGAATGCAACTTGTCCTCTTTGCAAGTACAATATTCTCAAGGGAAATGAACAGGTGTGACAGAATACTAAAGGCGATATATAATATCAAGCTGAGCTTTATTATATAACAGCTCAGGGTTTTCAACCGCCGATGGGTATATGTAGATGATATTAAGACATGAAAAATAGAACTTCTCCCAATTTGCTCGGTTTAGCTGTCATTGTTTTGTTGCTTAATTTCTTCAGTAGAGAAAAAGGTAGAGGTAAGAAGAAAAGGTGCCGTATAGAGATCGTTTAAACAAGTTAACGATTTCATTTGATCCTTATTTCTCCTTTATTAGTCATTTGAAAATTGTCCTATTTCTTGTATCAAATTTGTTTATATGGGAGAAAACAATGGAAAGTGTGGCAGTCTAACTTTAAGCTTATTACATGAGTGTATTTTATGGTTTTTTGTTTGTTTGTTTTGGTAGAAACAAAGACAATTGCTTTATTTTTGCCTGGTCACATGAGAACCGTTCCCGGCCCTTTGTTCATACTGTTTCATCTCAAACCTTATCTTTAAAAAACTTTTTCAGTGTTCAGTTTGGGCACAAACGATTTGTCCTAGTGATTTTGGTCTTCTGTCCTTTGAAGGTGAGATTTTGTTGTTTTAAGTTGCCGATTGAGCCACACTTCGTGGTCATAGTTTGCTAGAAAATATTTTTATTTTTGTTTCATTTTCTGTTGTTAAAAATTTGTGTAAGAAATAATGAAAGCATCACCTTGTGTATTTTTCTCCCAAGTGTTTAGTCACTAAATTAAATTAGAAACGACTTTTCTAAAGTTGACGTGAGTACTTTAAAGAATAAAGTTTACTTATGATTTTTCTTTGTTCATTGTAAATTACAGTTGAGATTGATAGCAATCAAATACTAGAGTGACAAATTCTAAAATAATTATAATTTTAATCATTGAGTTTTAATTGGATTTTAGATCCTCTGTTGTTTTTGAAATTGCATGGATCTTGACTCTTAAAATGTTTATTTTATACTATAAAAAATTATAAATAATTTTATCTTGCTAATGCAAAGCATTGGTCTAAACTGCTCTGGTTGCATTTGATACTTAAACTCTAATTTGGATATTATTTGAATGATTTAATTTTAATTTAATATATTAATTATTTATGTTTAATTACTTGATTTGTTATTGTTTTTTATTAACATTTTGTGAAATATTGTTATTAGTAAATTGGTTGTAGCACGCCAGTGACAGAATAGGAGACTTCAAATACTATTTTAGAGGATCCATATCCCTTTTCTTTTTAATCAATATCTCGTAACTGTCCTTAACTCTCAGAAGTATGTTTCTCTTTTTAAATGAATCAAAACTGAACCATTCAATTAGTTCACTTAACAGTCACTATAATATAGCAAGACTACAACAAATCTAAAATATTCTATAGAAAGGGATGATCGATAATAATCTTTGTGAAGTATGGGTGTCAATTTGGTGACTTATAGGTGCAATTAGTATTTAGACAGAATGAAAAAGTTATATTGATAATAATCTCTGTGAAATAGTTGGGCCAAAAGTAGTTGGATAAGCCCTAAATGGGCTTTCACTAAACCTGGAAACCAACCACAGACAGCAAACCGAAAACCCTACTATCCCTGCTGCATATAATAACACCAACACCAGAAAGAAACACTACTCAGAGCAGCGAAACCTCTCATTCCATTTCTCTCTAGCGCAGTCGCCTCATTCCCTCTCTTTCAATCACAACAACATGGCCGAACGTGGAGGCGGAGACCGTGGCGGTTTCGGTCGCGGCTTTGGCGGTCGTGGACGCGGCGGCGACAGGGGACGAGGGCGGCGCAGGGCAGGAGGGCGCCGTGACGAGGAGGAGAAGTGGGTCCCAGTGACGAAGCTGGGACGCCTGGTGAAGGAGGGGAAAATCCGGAGCCTGGAGCAGATCTATCTACACTCGCTCCCAATCAAGGAGCATCAAATCATTGACACCCTCGTGGGGCCCACCCTGAAGGACGAGGTGATGAAGATTATGCCCGTCCAGAAGCAGACCCGCGCCGGTCAGCGAACCCGCTTCAAGGCCTTCGTGGTAGTCGGCGACAACAACGGCCACGTCGGCCTCGGAGTCAAGTGCAGCAAGGAAGTCGCCACCGCCATACGCGGGGCCATCATTCTCGCAAAGCTTTCTGTTATTCCTGTTAGGAGAGGCTATTGGGGTAACAAGATCGGAAAGCCCCACACTGTTCCCTGCAAGGTTACCGGAAAGTGTGGCTCCGTCACTGTCCGCATGGTCCCCGCCCCTCGTGGGTCCGGAATCGTTGCCGCTAGGGTTCCTAAAAAGGTCTTGCAGTTCGCTGGAATCGATGACGTCTTTACTTCCTCCAGGGGTTCCACCAAAACCCTCGGAAATTTCGTCAAGGTTGTTAAATTCTCTTATTCTTATAATCATTTAATGTTTTTTTTTTTGTTTAATTGCTTGTCGGATATTGCTTCATTATCGTGGTTTTATAATAAGTTATTAAAAAACGTGTGTGAATTTGTTAAATGAATAATAATGTTTCTGTGAAAATGAATTCTCTCAAGTACTTGTGATGGCGTGCTTGCGTATTGTTTCATGTTTTCCTTCGTTTTGTTTTAAGCTTTTTTCATCTAAATTAGGACCCACCCTTTAACCTTTTGAATGTGCGCTGCGTTTTATTTTTGTCTTTTACTAATGCTGCTGTACATATCTTTCTCTTTGCAAGTTGATAACGTTATTGTTACGCGACTTTAATGGTATTGGATGTTTATATCTTCTTTTATTTGATTGGATTATCACTTGGAATTGTGCGCAATTTTACGTTAGGAATGCAAATGATCTTCTTTACTTCTTTATGACGATTATTTGTGTCTAATGCTTAATTGTACTGATTGTAATGGGTTACGAAGAAATACAAGTTCTATGTTAAATGTAAACCTTTTTTGAATAAACTTCTCAGTAATGTACAAGGAAATAAGAAGTTAAAGTGAAATAGGATTCTTTTGTAAGTTATAATTCGCTTATGCACAAGTTGTAACGTCAATCTCACCTAGCTTCTTCAAAAGATAATTTTGCCTTGATTTTTTTTTTTTTATAACAGTGCTTATTGAAAAGTGAATTCCTTATGGGTCCTTGTGGTATTTATTTTGGTAGCACGTTTTCTTAGTTATTATTATTTATTTTGGTCCTTTGAAGTATAAATCCTTTGTATACATTTTGAAACAACTACTTAATTGATAGTTATATGTAACTTGTTAGGTATTTCTAATTTATCCGTGTCCATAATAATCCCATTTGTGTTTTTGCAGGCTACTTTTGACTGTTTGCTGAAAACCTACGGTTTTCTAACACCTGAATTCTGGAAGGAGACTCGGTTCTCCAAATCACCATTCCAAGAGTACACAGATCTATTGGCAAAGCCAACAGGGAAGGCCCTTATCCTCGAGGAGGAAAGGGTGGAGGCTTGAGTTAGCAGCAGCGGCAGCAGTTTTGATGTTATCGGATGATTGTGTACCCAGTAATTATATGTTTTGTTACCTTTTGTTATTTCATTTTCTATTGAAGGACATATTATATATCTCCATGCTTTTTGTTTCTCAAATTTAGTTGAATGGATATTAGTTTCTGACTTTCAAACAGGGGTTTTTAAATTTTTCATGCTGTCCCAACTAATCATAATTCAATGAAAAGAAAATGTGTTTCTGCATTCCCATGAGAGTTGATTTAATACAATATCTTGTATTTGGTTGTCGTTTTTAACGCTAAGCAGTCTTTTAATTGGATGTGCGTGAGGTGCTATCGTTAATTGGGAGTAAATTATTGGTATATTTTAATTCAATACTCAATAATATCTTAAACTGTATGTACACTAACAATCAAATTTTATGTGCTGCTGTAAAATACATTCCCGAGTATTGTGCTTTTTCTGCCTACTGGTTATGAATTAAACTGGTTGTATAGTTATGTTGCGTGAGGTAAGTTGTCACATTACGGGCATAAATATTAGAAAGAAACCTGTTTATACCCCACACAAGTGATCACAACCTCTCCTCCAAGGATAATCAAACTGTTGAATTGATAACAGTACAAAGTCACCGCTTTATATTTAGGTTGTTGTGCAAGCGAAACTACGATGCTCTTTGCCAATCCAAAGTAGTGGCCCCTTTATATTTGTGGTGCCACCCTCAAGCATGGTGGGAAGGACCCTCCACGTGGAGCACACTACTTACAAATACAAAGTGGTTACGATACACCCTCCACTCTTCAAAATCTGTCACGAATGACGATTTTAAAGATTTTTTAGCATGATCATAGTGCTGTCGAAAGATTAATTTCACATGGTGTTGTTACATGGGACAGTGTGAGAAGAGTAAACCAAGACAATTTGGAGAAAACTTGACTACATGGAATGTGAGAAGCCTTTTTTTTTTTTTCGTTCCAGACGAAGTGAATGTGCAGAATTGACAACAGAAATTAAAATCCCATCAAATTGAGTTTGTAATCCAATCACAAAGGGCATTCCAACACCGCCAGAATATATCAAAGTCAAAACATTTTAATTTCATTGTAAAGGCAGACATAATTTACAAATCAACAGACCAGTGCACCAAAGACTATTGATTAAAGAAATTCTTTTAATCAAAAGAAAACCTCAGCGGAGTTTTTGAACTCTCTGGTTGATCATCATAAATTAATGAATAGACCATCAATTTTGTCATAAAAGTATTAAAATATTAAATAATCTTTCAATAATAAAAAAACCCCTCAAATTAATTCTTAGATGTTTGTAAAATATAACAATCTAGAAATAAAATTAATAGATATTCAATATTTTAGAAATAATTTATAAACTTTCATTATTTTAAAGCCTATATAATAGAAATTATTATTTGAGAAACTAAATTGATCGATTACTCACTCTAGAATAATCAATCGTCTTTCCACCAATTTGTAGAAAGACGCATAACTCATAGTCATAGTTACCCCTTTTTGGCAACAATGCAATCGGGCGGTTAAAGAAAAGGGTGTAAATGTATAATTAGCAATATTCTAAGCCGAATGTAATAGTTTGTTATTTATACTAAAATTTAGATGTTTTCTATTCCCTCCGATATTTTCAAATTTGGACACGAGCATACAATTCACTTCCCTAACAGTCGTGAGATTTGACAGTTTATGCAGTTTGGTATTTTTTTTCTTACACATTATCTTACCTACACTCGAATGTTATTAATGATTCTCTTGCTCATCTACAAGTTCTTACCAATTTAAGTTGACTCAAACTATCCCCATAATAGCATAAAGAAAATCAATTACAAGTAGTTTCTCCATACGTGGTATTCTACTTTAACAATCACACAAGACTTTCTAAATCCAGGATTACCCATTTCCATGGGTTTATTAGTATTAATTAATCCTATAATAAGTTAAAGTGAGAGAGTTTGTCGAACTCCAAACACGTTCATTTACCAGCCAGCTAAGCTCATGCTGGGCCCCATTGGCTATCCTACGCACCCATTTCCAAGATGTTTCACTTGCAAGTGCAATGCAATGAGTGCGCATTACGCTACCGGTTTATCTTGAACCCCAACCCTCCTTTATTAAGATGATGAGAAAGAGTTTACTGTGTTTCCCTGTCACTCACTCAGTATTGGTCTGCTTAACAATAACAGCCAGCTATAAACTCATTTATTTATTTAATCTCACTCTCATTCTCACTGCAAAACCAAACACAGCAACAATTAAAAAAGAATAAATAAATAAAATAAAATAAAAAGTGGAAAAGGAAGAAAGCTCAGATTTAAAATCACAATCTAGAGAGAGAAACAAGCACAGACTATGAAACCATCTATCCCCGAATTTCTCTCTCTAAAACCACCGTCTCGTTCTCATAGCAGCCGCTGCAGCATTTTCTCTGCGACTCTCGCTCGGAGCAGCACTTGGATGTGAGTGGTTTCGGCATCGGTTAGATCGGCCATGGCGGATGTTTCCGGCGAGGGAGGAGCGGAGGCGACGGTGGCCACCCCGGCGCCGCCGTTGGCGTTGTCTGGATCGTTCAAGGAAGGGAAGAGCTCGTCGCGGAGGCGCGCGCATTCGATGAGGCCGAGCCTCGACGCGGACGAGTTCATGAACCTGTTGCACGGTTCGGATCCGGTGAAGGTGGAGCTCAATCGGTTGGAGAATGAAGTGAGAGGTGCGAAAATGCGACTCGATCTGACGAGTTCTTAACCTGATTTTGCTTCTTCACTAATGACTCTCACTCACTGTGTTTCGTGTTTGTAGATAAGGACAGAGAATTATCAGAAGCGCAGGCAGAGATCAAAGCCTTGAGGCTCTCCGAACGACTCAGAGAAAAGGCCGTTGAAGAGGTCACCTTCTAATTTTCGCCTTCGTTGTATTATTCAACTGAAATTAAATTAATTACAGATTTCCAAAATGATCATTGCTGTTACTGTTAGTGTTAGGACTTAGGATTATGGAAACTTCATTACTAATTTTTCAGGTTTTTACTTTTGCACTGGACAATGCTTCTTTTCTCTGATTGATTTTATATATATATATATATATATATATATATATTATTACTACAAAGTACTCTGTATATGTCCGTGTTTGTTTGTTGGTGATATTGATTCGATTTTGCTTTTGGTGTTTTTATTGTATATGTTTTTTTGTTCTAGAGTCATTATGCATGTCAGTTTTTCCGTGTCATATATTTATGCAGGCAATTGTAATTATGTTTTTGGCTGATGTAGGGGTGGGGCTACTTTGTCCGTTTGATATTTTAACCTTATCAGTGGTGTTATAATGATTTCAATTATTTCTTGTGCATGGTTTACTTGAAAACTTGTCCCTATGCCATAATTTAATTTATTCATGTTACTGCTGTTTTTTCATCATTTTGCGTCAACTTGAAATGTAACTTTATTTTGTGTTTTTTTCCCTTGCACTGTAGCTTACTGAAGAATTGTCAAGGGTTGAGGGGAAGCTGAAGTTAACAGAATCTCTTCTAGAATGCAAAGTAATGCTTGAAGCCTCTATCAAGCTTAGTGAGAGGTAAATTTTTTAGGTTACGTGGTGTGTTTAATAAACTGGATATTGCTTGCAGAATCTTGAAATAAAGAAAATCAATGATGAAAAGAAAGCATCGATGGCAGCTCAGTTTGCTGCTGAAGCCACTCTTCGAAGGGTCCATGCTGCTCAGAAGGATGATGACATGCCTCCTATAGAGGCCATTCTTGCTCCTCTGGAGGCTGAACTTAAGCTTGCGCGGCAAGAGGTATTATTACATTGTTCTTCTACTTTGAATGGTGATTCCCATGAGAAGAAACTGATGAAGGGGACTGAAGCTGACTTGTCATAGGTGATTTATGTCGTTATTTTCTTCAATTTGTTTCTTACAGATTGCTAAACTTCAAGATGATAACAAAGCTTTAGATCGTCTTACCAAATCTAAAGAAGCAGCACTTATTGAAGCTGAGAAGACTGTACAGATTGCCTTGGCTAAGGCCTCCATGGTGGATGATCTCCAAAATAAAAATCAAGAGCTAATTAAACAGATTGAGATTTGCCAGGTATTTGCAATTTTGTATGGTGTTTCCCTCTCCAAGTATGCCAGCCTTAATAATGTATTTTCTTACATTTATTTTGGGTATCATCACCACCTCTCCTAGGAAGAAAATAAAATTTTGGACAAAATGCATAGACTGAAGGTGGCAGAGGTTGAAAAGCTTACCCAAACCGTGAGAGAACTAGAAGAGGCCGTCCTTGCAGGTGGTGCAGCTGCCAATGCCGTGAGAGATTATCAACGGAAAGTTCAAGAAATGAATGTAATGTGCTAAATTTACCAACTTTACTCTTCTAGTTTGTTTACTCAAGTATTACACTGACTCCAGCTAAAAGCATCTTAATTGTTGCATGGTTTGTTTTGACACTATATAGGAAGAAAGAAAAACTCTTGACCGGGAGTTAGCTCGTGCCAAGGTAACAGCAAACAGAGTAGCTGTAGTGGTTGCAAATGAATGGAAAGATGCTAATGACAAAGTGATGCCTGTGAAACAATGGCTTGAAGAACGACGATTTTTGCAGGTGAATATTATTTCCGATTCCTTTGGATTTAATCTTTAGTGGTTTTTTATTTATAAAAAGTATATATCTTCCTGCATTTGGCTTCCCCTTCAATGTGGTTTTCATTTTTTTTTTTTTACCAAACTACACTCTTATAGGGAGAGATGCAACAACTTCGGGACAAGCTTGCTATAACTGAGCGCGCTGCAAAGTCTGAAGCACAGTTAAAAGTAATAATCTGGTTTTTCAGCCCCCATGTATTAGCTTAGGCGATTACTTCTGCCGTTACTCAAGGTAAACCTTTTACAATTTTCAGGAAAAATATCAATTAAGGCTTAAAGTGCTACAAGAGAGTTTGAGAGAAACTTCTAACAGTATTAATCGCGGCACCTCAGAGGGAAGATGTGTTAGCAATGGGCCTTCTCGACGTCAATCCCTAGGGGGAGCTGATAACATCTCAAAACTAACATCTAATGGGTTTTTGAAGAGATCACCGTCCACTCAAATTAGGTCTTCTGTGTCTTCAAGCACAGTTTTGAAGCATGCTAAAGGCACATCTAAATCATTTGATGGTGGCACAAGGTCACTAGAAAGGAGTAAAATTCTTCTAAATGGAAAACCTCCAAGTTACTCATTCAACCAGTCTTCTGAAGGAACCAAAGACAGGGAGGAAAATGATAAATGGAAAGGAAATTCAGATGATAAACCAAATGACTTCCCAACAGTTGATACAGATGATAGTGTTCCAGGAGTTTTGTATGATTTGCTGCAGAAAGAGGTCTTAGCCTTGAGGAAAGCTGGTCATGAGAAAGGTCAAAGCCTAAAAGATAAAGATGATGCCATTGAAGTTAGTATTTATTTGTTTTTGAATATTAATCTTAGATTTCTAATTGATAATTATAATCTTAGCTAACTGTTGCAATGGTTGTTATCTGTCAGATGCTGGCAAAGAAAGTAGATACATTGACCAAAGCCATGGAAGTTGAGGCAAAGAAGATGAGAAGAGAAGTAGCTTCCATGGAGAAGGAGGTAGCTGCGATGCGTGTGGAAAAAGAACAAGAGAGCAGAGCAAAGCGTTTCAGCAATGTAAAGGGCACTGTGAACAGTGCTCAGCATCAGCTTGTTTCTGGAAGGTACCATATTGTTTTTGTTCTTTGGTTTAATTCTTGTGCAATTTTTTCAATGTGGAGTACCATGTCTTGCTGTTCTAAAAATGATTTTGTTATTACGAGCTTTGTGTATCTTACGGATTCATTTTTTCTTCCTTATTTCACTATTACTTTCTCCTCACCTAGTGGGATTAGGCATGGCAACGGGGGCGGTTTTTGTTTATACCGCCCCCGCCTCTCAAACCCCCCGCCCCCGGCCTCGAAAACCGACGGGGGCCAGAAATTTGCTCCCGTCCCCGTCCCCGATAGGGGTCGGTTTTCCCCGCCCTGTCCCACCCCCGAACTGAATGTAGAAAAGCGAGATCGACGGAGAAAGGTGCGGCGTAGATGGCGGTGTGCTTGCAAAGCATGTCAACGATCTCAGACTTGGAATGCGAGTTGAGGGACTCGGCGGAGGCAGGAGGCTTGAAGTTGGTGATGGCGTCGCGGAAGCGCAGCGCGGCGATGTCGTAGGCTTTGGCGGCTTTGTCTTCCTCGTTGAAAGTGCTGAGCCACACGCGCTGGTGCTTCTTGTAAATCTGAGCTCCCCAGCAACTGTTCGGTTGTGGCACCACACCTTTGTATTTCGACGAGGGGAGTTTCTGGGATTCAGCCTCGTTGTAAACGCAACAACCATCGGGGTCTACGAGGGCGCTTGCAGATAAGGGTAAGTTTGGTTTGGTTATTGTTGAGTATTGTAAGTGCTATAGCATGAAGTAGTATATGAAAAGTATGAAGAAAGAGAGGTGGAAGGAAAATGAGAGAAAAGAGAGAAAGAGAGAGGCAGGGTGGGGGCAGGGGCGGGGCGGATACCAACATTACCGTCCCCGCTCCTGCCCCCGCCCCCGAATTTAACATGCGGGAAAAAACCGAAACTGAAACCGAATTCAATCAACTCGGTTTTTTCCCATCAAAATCGGGGCGAGTGCGGGTGAAGTTGCCATGCCTAAGTGGGATAAGACTTTGTTGTTGTTGTATTTGTGTATTTCACTGTTACTTTCCAGGTATATTTCATCAAGTGTTTCTGTTCAAGGTTACTTGTGAACTATTTTGATTTCCTGAATTTTAGGTTATGGGATGTGAATTTGTTTATGGTCTCTCTTTTGTGCTGAATGCCTGAATATCACCCGTTATCCACCTATTAGATAATTTTGTTTTTACCTGGGCCTCTTGTTTTGGTAACTGAACAATGTTTCGGCTTTTTAACTATAGAAAATCAAGGAATATCAGGGCCATAATTATTAGGAATATCATCAGTTTATTTGTTTCCATTATTTCCTTTTTATTAGGATTGATTTTGTAATTAGTTAGTTTCTTTTTTTAGTCTTTGATCGCTTGTATAAATTGAGATCATTCCTTTTAGTGGAAATACATGAAAATCACACATTCACACATAACAAATGCGATGAAATGATGTGCATTGAAAAACTTTACATCAATTTTCTGAAAAAGGAATCTAACTTATATTTGGTATTTCTTTATATGGTACATCTTTTACATCGCTTTGGCATTATTTACATAAATTATCTGTCAGATGTTATGATTTTGTTTCAGGTCTTCTGTAAATACACATTATTTCTAGAATGTTTCTCTATATTGACCTCTTGTGTGAGAATATTTTCCTTCAAATGACACTACCAAATATTTTTTTAATATTGTTGTCATTTCTACCAAACTTCTTAAACTACGTTTGCATGTAATTGTCAAAATCCCCGTAGGCATAGTATTTATTTTGTTGATGCTTTGTCAACAATTCTTCAATTTGCAAAAACTCCTGAATTGGTAATTTACATTGTTTCCGACTTTCTGATTTCTCCAATAACTTGGGTGACTGACCGGGAATGTTACATTTGCACAGAAATGTGGCACGGGGAGGATTAACACGCAGCACGCAATGACAATATGTCTCTTGAAGAGGCACTAAGGAGTGAACTTTCATAGCATCTTTCTTCTGCCCTTCTTTGTTTACTTCATTTTTTTTTCGTCTTCCCCCCCACCTCAATTGGTAATAAGATTGTAACTGGCATTCCAACGTCCATTGTTTATTTTATTGGCCATGGATTGATGGTGTGAAGAGAGTTTAAGGAATCGGTATGCGTCTGACATAGACTCTTGTATTTCCTGCTTAGAGAGAGATTGGCTAAGAACCCAGGCAAAGGAAGAAAATTAACTTGGAGCTAACCTTCAGCTTTTGAGTGGCTGTGTGGTTGTATAGGTAGCTTTATATCCCCCCTTTCTCCTTTTTGCAGTTGATATTTGTAATACGCAGATAGTGTGATTGTGTCCTCTCATCTCAGGTTTGTTAATATCTTTGTAATCAGATCAAGATCTAAACTATTTGGTTGTGTTATACATTAATAGTTTCAAGTTGATTTATAAGTTCATGTTTGTGTGAAGCACGAAGTGCTGCCTTTTTATTACTCCGTTGTTAAAACTTGGTAATATCCGTACCAGTAAGCCACAATAACCGCCATAAAGAATATATGCATGCCAAATGGTTAGCTAACAACGTTTTAATCTAAAACTAGTCTTTGTAGGAAATTTGTTTGTGATGTTTTAGAGTAAAACTCGCTCCATTAAATTGCATTGTCTTTCTTTTGTAGTCGCCTCTCTTTTCATATCAATAATGTTCACAAGTTGATAACTTATTGAATATTTGTTCGAGGCTCTTCAAATTGAGAATGATGATACTTTATTCGGGATAAGCCACAGATATTCTTTATAAATAATTGATTTGTATAAACCTCATTCTTAAAAAAAAATTGTAGTGAATGTGATTTCTTTGGGCTGAAATGGATCCAAATTCAATTGTCAAAAGCTCCGTAAATCACACCCCCGGCCATACTCATTCTAACCGAGTTGAAAGAGACGACCCTTGCCTAGCATCGGCCTTCACAGTCAATGTATGTCTCATGGTCTCAACAGTCAAACGATAGCAGAAATTGAAGACAAAAACATCCAAGAATGTGAACTTTACATTGGCTGCTGAAACAGTATGGAAAAATGTCATGAAAGGTGATAAATTGTAAATATAAAGCCCGTGTGTTTTATGGTTTTTTGTGATCTACTTCCATACTGATGATGCTTTCATGACCATTCTAATGGTGTGTTCAATTTCCTCTTAGGAAACTTCAAAAGTCAAAATCAAAACCATAATTTGGGTCAAAACTACAACAGGCATGCTTTTGCCCATGTTTGGAGCTTTTCAAACAGAAATCCACACGCACACAAAGGGGCTATACCGCCCTATAAATTCCTTCAACAAACCTTAATTTGATTGATTTGCATGTTGCAGAGAGCCTTAATAATCAACTTTTTCAACTTACTTAAATACACCAACTACCAAGAGACTTTAAAATTCTGTTGTACTAATAGTTTATTACTAAATAATGGAGGAAACAACTAACACTGCATATTATCAAGGTTTCAAACTTTATTCCGCCTCCAAAGACAATTGCGCATAACGAATAAATAGAAAAATTGATGTCATCTATTGGCAATACAAATGCAATAACAGTACAAATGGGGACAACAGATAAAATTAATTCTCCAATTGATGACAGTATTACTTTGCAATGGTTTTACCAACTGGAGCAAAAACAAAAAAATTGTGGAGCTAAAGAGAAACAGTTCGTCTGTATAATACTTCATCATCACTCTCCTCTTCCTCATCTGACACTATGCCATTCCCTGGTAGCTCTAATTTCCCTCCCATACAGAATCTGGGACCAACACTCTCAGTTTCAATGTAATGACCCTGCAACCTCTCTTCAAACCTCCGGTCACTACAGTTCAGCATCCAATTCAAGGAACACCTTATCCCTTTACTCTTCAGCCTCTGGTATCTAGGTTTGATCCTGGACTCCAAACTATAAGTAAAGTACTCCGGGAATTCCACAAGCTCTTGTAAGGGCCTCCCCATCTCGCTCTTGAAGAAGTAATAGCTGTTCTTCATGAGCTCAACTCTCAGTGCCACCAACTGAGGACACTTGATCACCATACTCGCCACGTCTTGCGTGGGTATCATCCTTCCAAGGAGGAACTCTACCGGCTTCATAATCACATGTTGGTGGAGGCTAACCACCTGTGGCATGTTCTCTACCACACGTGCAAACCCTTCAGGATCAACCTTAAGCTTCAAACTAAAAAAGTACTGCTGCGTGGACAATTTAGCCTTAAGAGGCAGCCCGAGAATCTGCGGATATTGAGCAATAATCGAAGCCAAACACTCCCTCCTCACACCAAAACTAGTCAAACATTCCACATTAGGTTTCATAGTCTCCTCAAGATCATAGCCAAGAATATAAGCTCTCTTCTCCAACATTCTCGCCAAAACCTTCTTCGGCAGCCCTATATCGACCAAGTAATCAACCATCGGCTTTATCACAGTCCCAACTCTCATCCCTAAAAAATAAGGATACTGAGTGACCATTGGACCAATATCTCTAGGGTTGACACCAATACTAACAAGATAAGCCACTGAAGTGCTCATAGTACCCTCAAGCTTGAAGCCAAGAAGTTCAGGGTATTTTTGCAGGACATACCCAATATCATCTTTCTCCACATCAAGCCCTCTAAGGAACTTAACAACGGGAGCCAGCTCAACAATGACACTGGCATGCAACACCTGCGGATAATTCTTAACGAATCCACCAAGCTTGGGCCTTGCAATCCCTATTTTTTCCAAGTACCCCAACACGGGGATCATGTTTTTTCTGACACTGCACCCCAACATAAGAGGGTAATTGTTGATATCGTCGACGGTAAGACCTAATTTTAGGAGAAACTCGACGCGCTCGCGCATGACGTCGACGGTGGAGGGAAGCTCGAGGTCGTGCAGTTCGTCGGGGATGATTCCCAAACCCTTGAGGTAATCGAAGATGATTACTCGCGAAACGAGCTTCTCCTTGCGACCCTGGATTACGCCCCATGTCACCGATGGCATCTCGTATTCGGGAAGTTTCGATGCTGATGCTTGGGTTCCATAATAAACCCTAAGGGTTTTGGAAAGGCGGTTATGTTGAAAAAACGCATTGGCATGGTGGGGAATTAGCTCAGAAACGTTTAGGGTTGATAACAAGTTGAGGACTTTTCTTCTTGTGACCATTGATTGAAGTGAAGTGAAGCTCGAACAAAAGGGTACAGCAAAACTATGGCGGTTTCGTTTCAACATAGACTAACGTTAGATGCAAGCGCAACTACAGCCGAGGGCGAAACGGAGCAGGGAAAATGGGCTTAAAGCCCGTTCCTCTTTTGTTGGTTAGGCCTCATCCAACATATAAATATTTTCTTACTTTTTGTTTAATTCAGTTATTTTAATATTATAAAAATAACCCACAGTTCAGGTGCTAATAATTAGATATAAATGGTAGAATATTATCCATGTTAATAAAATATGTTTGAATTCATTTTCTTAAGCTAATATTTTTATTTGTAAAATGATCATATTTAATTTAATTTTTATCTATAACTATTTTTTTATTATATGTTAAGACGGATTTTGAAATGCGTTTTAAGACAAAATAAGTAAGTTAGTTATTTTTAATATTGTAACAAGAAAACACAGTTGCAGTTGCGAATATGTTTGAATTTAAATTTTAATTTCATTTATTAGGAGGGTGTCAATGTCATGTCACAATAACATTCAAAAAATGACTTTAGAACTACCATCTTTTCATTTGCCCAACCCACATAGGAACTTGCGAAATGACGATTTGCCCCATCACATATACATGAAATAAGAACGTTTGGTTCCTTCTTTGGTTCTCCTCCATTAATTTTTTTTTTTCTTTCTGTTGATGCTGGTTTCTCCGTTTTGAAATTCCCATCTGTTTGGATGCATTAATTCTGCATCCCTCGAAGCGCGTTTGATCTAAAGCCATAAACCTCTGTCTCGTCAGATCTCCTTCTTCCGTTCACTAAACCTCTCCTCCAATCCGATCTGATCTATTTTCCGAATCCAAAATGGCGACGATGACGAGCTTGATCGGTCTTATCAATAAGATCCAACGAGCCTGCACCGTTTTGGGCGATCACGGTGGCGAGGGCTTGTCGCTTTGGGAGGCTCTTCCCTCCGTCGCCGTCGTCGGTGGACAGGTATCGAACCAACTTCTTCTCCATTCTAACTTCAATGCTTTCTATCTGTTTCTTCTTTTTTTTTAAGAAAAAAAATCATTTTGTGGAATATCAGAGTTCAGGGAAATCGTCGGTGCTAGAAAGTGTGGTCGGAAGAGATTTTCTGCCTCGTGGATCTGGTGAATCTCACTCTCTTTCTTACTATGTTCTCGTTATTTCGCTGACCAAAATAAAAAAATATTCTCGTTATTTCACGATATCTCTTTAGCAATGTAGTTCGTAAAGTGGTTACTAAGTGTGAAATGAAGCACCATTAAGCAAAAGTGGTTACTGTTGTTTGGTAAGAAAATATGAAGATTTTTTTTAGAGATTTTGGTTAACTGTAAATACCTTCTCCCAGGGGTCCATTATTATTATTATTCTGTTTTCCGTGGAAGATGGTTATTGGTTATAACTTATTTCCTTTCCTCTGAATGTTTTTTTTTATACTTATTTTTTGGTTTTGTTCTCTTTAAGGTATTGTTACACGGAGGCCACTAGTGCTGCAACTTCACAAGACGGAAGATGGGACACAGGAGTATGCTGAGTTTCTTCACATACCGAGAAGGAGATTCACCGACTTTGGTAAATGAAGTTTCTAACTAAATTTTTCTATTTCTGTTGTAGCCAGATGTGCAATAATGAGTGGATAACATCACGTACGGCCAGCAGCTTGAATAATCTTCAGTTCATTTGTTTATTAATATAAGTGTAAATAATTTTGCTAGTACTGTAGCTTTGAAATGAAAATAGACGGGCCTGTTTTAGCTTGGGGATTCATTATGTTTGTCTATATGTCTGTTGTTCAGTGCGGGGCTAACAAGTAACAGCTGCAGTTAGAGCATATACTACTATAGTGTAATGTCTCGATTAATTGGTTCTCTAACGTTCCTTTAATGCCTGTGCAGCTGCCGTGAGGAAGGAAATATCAGATGAAACAGATCGTATAACTGGGAAGACAAAGCAAATTTCTAACATTCCAATTCACCTCAGCATTTATTCTCCAAATGGTTTGTGTTTGTATTGGCCATTGATAACATGACAAGAATCTTGAAACCATTTGATTGAGAACTTATAAATTATACTAAAACTGTCCTGAATGTCTTTCTTATCATTTCCACCTCATTAAACATTTGATTGTGGTGACTAATGATGGCTTATGATTTAAAATATGGCTACATTTTGTGAAGTAGTTGAACGAATCTTCTCTTCCAAAACTGGTAGGACTTAATCTTCTGTTTTATTTCTTTAAGTTGCCTGCTCTACATAACTCAGATGTGTAGAATAGTTGGTGAATAATGAACAATATTCATATTTCATAGCATTAACTTAACAATGCACTCTGGCAGCAATTGAAGCTTTATGGCTGTTTAGGTTGCTGATTTAGTTTCTGTGTAAATGCTATGTATTCTCAAGTTTTGGGCCCTAGTTGCAAAAGTTTTTATTTTTTGGAAATCACGGTAAACAGTGATTTCAGGGAAAATTTTAGGTTGAGTCTAATAGTTTGGAGAATTATTGTAAACAGTGATAGCTCTGGTATAGTTTCTAGTTCACTTCAGATAGGCTTAACATTTTTTTAGGTTTGAAAATTTCCTTGCCGCATTGCACTAGCTGGTTATTAAATTTTGGAAATCATAATTAATTTCTTTTGGTTGAAGAACTTCAGCTCTCTCTTTTAATCCTTACCCTCCTTGTTGGGAAATGGGAATATTAAAGACATAGTTAATTCTTTTTATATGACATTTTGGTTTGAGATGTCAGATGTATGATGATTTTATGTCGCTTTTTTTTGCAGTTGTGAACTTAACCCTCATAGATCTTCCTGGGTTAACGAAGGTTGCAGTAGGTAAGCCTCAATATATTTCCCAGTATGGTTGTACAAATTAATTGGTATTCTGAGAAGACTCATCAGAATCTGACATAATGAAAATTTGGCTTCTTTTGCAGAGGGACAACAGGAGAGTATTGTTCAAGATATTGAAAATATGGTCCGTTCTTATGTTGAGAAGGTAATTAACTTTTAAGCAAACTGAACTACCTTTCTAATATACTTCTGCCAAATTCATTGTCTATGCTTTTTCTTAATAGATTACCTTCTTGATGTTTCTTGTGAATGATCTAACTGAGTTCTTTGATTGTGAAGCCAAACTGCATTATCTTAGCTATCTCTCCTGCAAATCAAGATATTGCCACTTCTGATGCCATAAAAATCGCAAGAGAAGTTGACCCTTCAGGTATGGTTGTTTATATTGGAAGGAATTCCATGGGTAGATGCTGTCTCTTCGAATTTTCTTTTTTCTCATTCTTTCTTGGCCAGCATTCATTTAGGAAAAACTTTTCTTTTATATTTTTTTCAGGTGAAAGAACATTTGGCGTTGTTACCAAACTTGATCTTATGGATAAAGGAACTAATGCAGTTGACGTATGTTTTCTTAACAACTATCGCCATCTTCTGTTTCAGATGCATTTAAATAAGAATATATAGTTTATTGTTGAGTGCTAGTTGCAAAATGATGGAAGTTTTTTATGTGAATCCTGAAGGTTCTCGAGGGAAGGCAATACAGGCTGCAGCATCCATGGGTTGGAATTGTGAACCGTTCACAAGCTGATATTAATAGAAATGTAGACATGATTGCTGCTCGTAAGAAGGAGCGTGAATATTTTGAGACAAGTCCTGAATATGGACATTTGGCGCATAAAATGGGCTCAGAATATCTTGCTAAGCTTCTATCCCAGGTATTCTCATTCCTATTTTTAATTCAAGTAATTTTCAGTAACATTTTGATAAATTACTAACTTGCTATTCTTCAATGGATTTCTGATTGTTCCTTTGATGGTTTTTATAACTACAGCATTTGGAGCAAGTTATCAGGCAGAAGATACCAAGTATTATTGCCTTAATAAATAAGACTATTGACGAGCTTAATGCAGAGTTGGACCGTATTGGCAGGCCAATTGCTGTGGACTCAGGGGTCAGAACAGAGACCTATGCTGAAATAAATCTTCTTTGATTTTAAAATACTTGATTTCTGAGTGTTTTAAGTGGTGCTTTTTGCTTATGTAGGCCCAACTTTACACTATTTTAGAGATGTGTCGTGCATTTGACAAAGTGTTTAGAGAACACCTGGATGGGGGGTAAGTGCTCTTATTGAGATCTAGAATTGGCTTCTAGTATACCTTTGTTTTCTTTTCATAAAAAATAATTATGCAACTTTTTTTTTTTTTATGCCTTGTGGTTTTAACCTTTTTAGAAAGTTAATCTATTTGATTAACCAACTAATTTCTATTTCAGTCGTCCTGGTGGGGACCGGATATATGGAGTTTTTGATCACCAATTACCGGCTGCTTTGAAAAAGCTCCCTTTAGATCGCCATCTTTCCTTAAAAAATGTCCAGAGAGTTGTCACTGAAGCTGATGGGTATCAGCCCCATCTGATTGCTCCAGAGCAGGGTTATAGAAGACTCATTGAAGGGTCTATTGGCTATTTCAAAGGCCCAGCTGAAGCCTCTGTGGATGCTGTAATCTCTTGCCTTTATTACATTTTGTTTTAATCTGGCATCCTGTTCCTCGGTCTGATGAAATTACCAGATATTGATATGAAATACTTGTTTAAACGTGTGTCCTTCACAGATGCTGTATTGCTTTTTTTTTTCTCTCTTCAAAATAAAGCTTGATCACCTTTTAAGTGATCCATCTTATTGTAGATCCCGACAGAAGGTAATTATGAAGGATTTCAAGGCCAAATGAAGTTAGTGAAAATCATGAGATCATATGAATATATAAGCACAATATTGTGAATGGCCTTAATAGTTTCCTCTTCTTTTCTCCCACTTCAACCCAAACCTGGACCATTGTTAAAACTGAAATGGCATGACTGCTGAATTCTTTTTGCTTTCTGAATCTCTTTGTAACCATAGATCATTTCCCATGGTGAAATCCTGTTGTATTCCATACCAAAAACTATAAATTTGAAATTTGTTTCTCATACTCATCGTTGGCACTTGGCATGTTTCAGTCTACCACATGATGGCTGTTTCACCTGCGTTTTCCTTTTCTTTTTGTCACTAAAATGAAATAAAGAAGTTACTCCACAAGGAATGATTTTCCTCATTTACATTTCTGTAATAAGTGTTTGTTCTTGTTTTTTTTTTGTATTAAATTGCCCAGTGAGATTTTGTTCTTTCCATTTATAAATTACATGCTTTCTTCTATTCTACAGGTCCACTTTGTTTTAAAAGAACTTGTGCGGAAGTCAATTTCAGAAACTGAGGTAAGCAATGTTTTAGTTGATGTAACCCTTTTCAGACAAATCATGATTTTAAAAAAAACATGTGAGTTGGATGTGACTGTTTGTATTTTCCATCTAATTCATGCAGCCAAGGTAATTATTAGGGTTCCTTTTCGAACATTAACTTTAGAATTTGAAGGGAATTAAAGTGAATTTGGATGGGGAAAAACACTTGGGAAGAGAGAATTAATCTTACAGTTGTTCTACTTCATGACATGTAGGAACTAAAAAGATTTCCGACACTTTCAAATGATATAGCTACTGCTGCAAATGAAGCTCTGGAAAAATTCCGAGAAGAAAGCAGGAAAACAGTTTTACGGTTGGTCGATATGGAGTCTAGCTATTTGACAGTGGAATTTTTCAGGAAGATTCATTTTGAACCAGAAAAGAATCCAAACGGACCACCAAATCCAAATCGGAATGGTCCCCCCAATATGGATAGTTATACTGACAATCACCTGCGCAAAATTGGTACATAATTTCTGTGAGCCTTTTCGCAACAATTAAGTAAAATGTGTAGTTTTTAAAACTTGTCTTTTATTAAAAATAAGTTATTTTATGTTTGTAATCGATGTATTGGAACTTTGTTTTCTAAATTTTTGGCCAGCATGAGTTGTTTTTAATTAAAAAAAGGTGATTTTTTAATAGAAAAACTTTTTCATAGGCTCATTTGCACTAAAATATTAAGAAAAGTTAGGCTTTTGGGTAAAATGTTTGCATCCCTTATCTCTCATAGCTTCATATTATGTGAAGTTTTTGGCCGTATAAAACAGTGAGATGCATTGAAATTCTAACCTTCAACATCTCTTTTTAAAGGATGGTTTAAATTTAAATGTGATAATCCCACTTAATTTGGAATTGGCTTCGTCACTGTTTTTACAGATCTACAAGGTCATACATTCATTATTCTGTTTATTATGTTCGTTGTTACAGGATCAAATGTAAGTTCCTATATCGGTATGGTTTGTGATACACTTAAGAATACTATACCAAAGGCCGTGGTTCATTGTCAAGTTAGAGAGGCTAAGAGATCATTGCTAAACCACTTTTATGTTCATGTTGGGAGGAAGGAGGTATGATTTTTCTCATCTTAGGCACAATCTTCTCTCATTCCTTGAATATGTTATTTTCATGGTGTAGATAAGTTAAAATTACAATGCCTATGTCCATGGAAAACTTAATGAACTTGGTCCAAGTATCTCATTAAGCTTATGGAATAATTCTTTTTTTTTTGGTCAATATCATAAAGTACATGTAGAAAATGCTGCATACGATGAATCTAACTACACTGTTGGATTAAGTTTTTGAAATTATTGATAAAAGTATGGACATGAGAAGATATTGGTTTTGAATTTGGATTTGGAATATGTTTGGGACAGTTGTTAGTTAGGCTCCCCGTGGCTGTGTATTTGTACTATATTTAAGTTTATTGTAGGATATTTAGTGGATCATATACTGTAGCTCATATATGCAAATTAACAAAGGTTTTATTCCCTTGTGAAAATTGTTTTAGCAAATAGAGGCGCAATATTAGGGATTTATTGGTTTAGAATTTGATGAAAGCATATGTATATTGCAACATTATATGTGGTAATTATAACTGAATTGTGGGTGCTATTATGCAGAAGGAGAAATTGGGTGCTATGTTGGACGAAGACCCAGCCCTTATGGAAAGGAGAAATCAAATAGCTAAAAGGCTTGAATTATACAAGCAAGCTAGGGATGATATTGACTCCGTGGCTTGGAAATAATGAGATCCCAGAGTTTGCAACAGATGTTACGAGGAAGATTTGTTATAGAATTGATCATTCTTACTATTTTTTAATCAAACACGAACAGAAAAGTCTACGGTTATGGCAAGAAGTTGAATTCGCACTTGCGAATAATTCTTTTGGCCCCCAGACCAGTGTATAAAGCATCCGAGTTCTATGTTGTGATTTTATGTAACTTACGAGTTGTTCAGATGTTTGGTTTTACCACCATATTGATTATTTTCAAAGGACTTTTCTTTCTTTCGATGCTATATAAGCTTGAATTGGAGGCGTCAAAGGTTAACAATCTGTCAAATAAAACCGAGGTGACCATTTGCATAGCAATAACCTAGCTAATTTTTCTTTACAGAAAGCAATATACTAGCTGATAATAGGATAAAAATGGATGACTTATAAATACTAGTCTTTATAGTTTTGTAAATGACCATTGACGGTTGTAAAAATTTAAATTTCACCCTTCTGAATGATGATGACCATGTAAATTGCATTAATAGGTATTAGTATTTATCATCATTTGCACTTTCTTTAGCGCTATTGAATCGTTATATATTTTCACTGACTTCATTATTAATTTTTATAATTAACTAGGACCTAATTGAAAACTTGAGTAAATTTCAGAAAATTATCCAATAACGTGAAGAAGAAATTGGTACAACTATAAAGACACGAATGTAATTTAATTACTAAAAGTTATCGAAAACAGCCATATTGAAACCAGAAACAGAAAGATTTATTTTATTTTATTATTATAACAGATATTATTACTTTCCTTGTGTATACGACATTGGACATCCTAGACTTATAAATAAATAAATAGCCATGCATAGTTATAATTTTACTCTTGCTATTTACATCCCTATTTTTCTAAGTAAACCCCCATACCCCCTTTCTACCTTTCTTTCAACTACTCATTATATCATTTTTCTTAAAAAAGTACATCTCTTTTCCTTTCTAAAAATGTCTCTCCAGAATTACATATACCTATTTTAGAAATGTATCTCCAGAGCTATGATTTATAGTTTTGGAGATATACTTCCGAAATAGGTATATATTTTTTAAAAAAATATCACTTAAAAAAATTAAGATGATTGATGAAAAATTTAAAAAAAAATGATAAAATTTTGTCTTATACCCATGTTCAAATCTTATTTTTATCTTATCATTAATGTTCTTTAAATTCTATCTAAAATTTTATTTTCATCTTATTTTTATTATTCTTTAAACCTTAATTTTAAATTATTTTCACCATGTATTCATTATATAATACAACATTTTCATCATTACAATATAATATTTTGTGTTTTCCTTCATGTGACACTACGTTTCAAGATATATTCATCACTAAATTCATATATTATATACTTTAATTACAAAGTAAAGTTTTTGACGATGATTTTTTTCCTTTAAGTGTTTTCATTCATTTTCTAATCTAAGTCTATGTCAATGGTTCAATGTCATATGAAATTAGTGATGAACATACCTTGAAATGCATTGCCACATGATGGAAATGGGAAATATTGTATAATAATGATGAAAATGCAGTATTATATAATGAATATCTGATGAAGTTAGTTAAAAATTAAGATTTAAAGAATAATAAAGATAAGATGAAAATAAGACAAACATGAATATAAGATAAATATTTATTATTATTTTTATTTCTTGTCAACCATTTTAATTTTAAGTGATATTTTATTAAAAATATATATTTATTCCGAAAATATATCTACATAACTATGAATCATAATTCTGGAGATATATTTTGAGAATAGGTATATGTAATTCTAAAAAGACATTTCTAGAAAGCAAAAGGATTACTTCTTTAAGAAAAAGGGAATAATGGGTAAATGGAGGTAGTTAGGGAGGGGATAGAAAACATAGAGGTGTAAATAGCAAGAGCCTAAAATTTTTGTACCATGGTTAACTTTCGAGACCTTATAACTTTCTTCTCAATAGGCTAAAGTTTAGGCCTTCAATTACTTTTAATCCGCATATTGCGCATAGCTATTTTTCCTTGAATTTCTTTCCGAAACTACCCGCTGTTTCTCTGCCAGTTTCTTCGTAATATTATACTGTTTGTATCAGAGTTTATATAAAAAAATAATAATAAATGAATTAAATATTAACAAAACTAATTGTAAAAGAAAAAGGAGGGATGATACAACAGCCAAGAACTCATTGATGTACAGAGGTTTGTTTCCTAGTATCATAGACGGTAGAGGAGCCAGATGACATCACATATCATTCAAAAACACTGGTAATACACACACGTCATGTCATATAACAATCATGTAATAGTGGTTCATATACAAAAACCGAACTGCTAAAGGAAACCCACCCAAAACCTTTTAGCAACCAAAATCTTGTCACAGGTCAGAGTCCTGTCGACTTGCCAAGCATAACTCATGCAACTCATTCAGTATCCATTCCTCCCCAGTGTGTCCACCCAACACCAACACTCTAGTCCCTCCAACCACACAAGTGCTATGACCCCAAGCAAATTTCGGCGGTTGCCCGGGAACATTGAGGATCCTCCAGGATGGTTTCTCTTCAGAGGGGTCCAACAGAAAGAGCTGAGATGGTGAGTGAAGACCAGCAATGGAACCTCCAAATATAATGATCCTCCCACAAGGCATGCTGACCGCAACATGATCCAGCCTAGGAGGAGGAACAACAGCACTTTGACTCGCTAACCCCGTGAATGCGCTATATTCTAGTTGCCTCCATTGTGGTTGTTCATCTTCTAAGTCAATTGTATAAGCCTCGCCTGATCGTAGCCGCAAGTGTCCACTCTTGGCAAGTCCGCCAAACATGAGAATCTTAGTCCTCCCATAGACTGAGAGTGAGTGCCCCAACCGAGAAGGAGGAGCCCATGAAGTTGGAATTTCTCTCCATGTTGGATTATCTGTTGTCAGGTCCAGTAAATATGTGTCACTAAGAAGTACCCCGGCATCCGTGCACCCACCAGAGACAACCAATTTGGACCCTTCAATTGTGCAAGAGCTGTGCCATGATCTAGGAAGTGGTGGCGTTCCACCACAAACCTCCCTCCATGTTGGCTGTTGAGCATCCAAATCAAGCACAAACACATCATTGAGCAATCCCTGCCTACCACATCCACCAAAAACCACCAACCAAGAACCATTTAAGCATGAGAGCGTGTGGCCCCACCTTCCCGGAGGGGATGATTTCACACTAACCCTGCGCCATTCTGGATTTTTAGAATCAAGATTTAGAACAAAAGTGTCATCCATGGGTTGCATGTCCACTCCTTCACCTCCAAACAATACAAGTCGGTTTCCTGCAGCACAAGCACTGAAATTGCAGCGTGAAGGCTCCACTGCACCTCCAACTGTCAGTTTTCTCCAACAAACAGCTTCGAGCGTGGTAAGTTCCCGAGTCAGACGACCCCATCCTAACTTCTTGGTCATCAATTCCAATGTGCCCGTCACTTCTTTGCCCCACGCATTTTGACATACCATCTTCCTGACATGCTCGTTCTTTGTTAATTGACGGATCCTCCTGCATACAGACCCAATGGATGCAACATCCCTGGGTGTCAAGCGTGACAAAATGTTGTGAGCCAAGACTTCATCAGAAAGCTGAAGAATGCCGCACATCTCTTGGTGCTGACTGTACAATGATTGTCCACTCTTAGGAGTATATTTACCAGTCTTATCAAAATCTTGATTGCAAGTCTCTTTGAAGACTGGATATGAGACACGGTTCAGATCTATATTTGCCTCAGAAAAGAGTTGGATACCTATTACGTGTGTCACAGTTCCATCATCGTCATGAATTGGCGCAAGTCTCAGTCTGTTCACCAAAGGAGTACCATCCTTTCTGAAATTCAGAAGTTCACCTTGGAACTCAACACCTTCCTCAAGACATCTTCTAATCTCAGACACAACGACAGGATCCACCAAAGGGTGCCGCCTCTGAGCTCGAGGATCTCTATACTGTAAGAACCGACTGAAACAAAAAGAAATTTCAAAGCAATTATTGGGACTTTTTTTCTAAAGATGACCCAAATCAGTATAAAGGAAATCAATCTGCGTTAATAACATGAATAAGAAAGGAATTGGAAGAAGGATTTAAAAGAAAATAAACTCTTAACTAGCTAGCTTCCCTATTATTGACACAAGGAAAGTCACATATTTAATCAATATCCTCCTATCAAAAATCCTTTTTAGAGGCAGTCGAAGAACAAGCCCAAACAGATGATAAAACTTGTATCATAATTTTTTTAAAAAAATCAAACTTAAAAAGGTATTCCTAACAAACAGTAAATCATTCACATTTCTACTATTTTTTTGTGCGTGGTTACACAGGAAAATCTATATTCTACAATATTTGAACATTTATTATATTTAGTTCTGGATTGGATACTTCGTAAATTTCGCTGAAAATTTATTGACACTAACAAGGAAAATTAGAAGTGCTCAGCTGATCACAACTTTCACCATGCAACTATATTGTAAAAAAGTAAAAACAAGGGTTCCAAAAGGATTGAATTAAAAAAGAGTGAAAAAAATACTTCAGCTTGGGAAATCATAGAAATGGAGAAAAACAGGAAGTTTAATAGAAGAGCTAACCATAGAAAATGCAAAATTGTCGGAAAATACCCAACTGAGGGATAAAAAACATTACTTATTTGGCAACCAAATTCACAATTCAGTGAAAATGTAGTTTGCAAAAGCCGTCAGAATAATGAATTTTGATACAATAGAACCCCATATCTTAACTAGATGACACAATGGAAAACATCCAAAACTTCAACTGAAGCATAGATCTGAAGGAACAGAATCATTTGACAGACCCGAAAAAGGGTTTCAACCCAATAAAGTAAAAATCAGAGTGAAATGCACAAAAGAGCGAAACCCCAGATTTAAAAGGGTCAGAATTTGGAGCAAAAGGAAACGAGAGAGAAAAGGAAGAAAATCCTTACCAATTGCGACCGAGGGCCTCGTCAGCACGAAATCCAGTGGAGATTTCAAAGACCTTGTTGACATATATGATGGGAAAATCGGGTTCAAAAGCATCAGACACAACAAAGGAAGTGGGTGTTGTTGGGTAGAAGAACAATCCTGGCTTCAAAGGAAGCTCACTCTCTTCTTCTTCATCAACTTCTTCTTCTTCTTCTTCATTCCTCATGCATTTCAATCTCTTCCGACTGTTCTGAACATCCTCTCTCTCTTTTGCCATAGCCATGCGATGTCTGAATGTCTGATTCAACAGTCTCTGCACAACAAACCTACTTCCCTTCTCTGACAATATTAAAGATGTTGGAATGGTGTGACGGAAATGCCCCCGTGAGAGGTGTGAATTACTACGAGTGGGGCTGTGGCAGTTTCGTAGTTTGTGGGGGAAAGAAGGGGTCAAATCAGAAGGGAATGGAGTCAACGTGGGGAACACTAACCTGAGAATGAGATGATATTTTGTTTGATAGAAAAATATCTGCAAGTGATAGGAATAGGAATGGAAGGAGGAAGATATTTTTGTCACATGAATGCATATCTGTAATGTAAAAACTGCAACAACTGCCTCTTATTATTCTATTTCACACTTCTCCTCACTAACAAATATCATACTACCGTCAAAATCAATCCAAATGATTTTTTATTTTCTGCATTAATTCTATCCGCTCAAATTAATTTTAATATAAAAAAAATACTACCATCAAATCATCCATCTGATTCATTCAAGAGAAATATCATCTCACACACTTTCTTTCAATTTTTTTTTATTATCAATGCAAATTTATTTAAATTTACTATAAACTTTTGTCAATATTATTTGTTATTTAATAAATTGCATTCATGATTTATTAAGTTTTTCACGTGTATTAATAATAAATAGTTTGTCGAGTGTGAAATTATTTCTCCTTCCGGTAAAGAGTTATTTTCAAGACGTATTTAGATACATGAAAATTAATATTTTAAACGTCTTTGTTTAAATATCTTCAAAATTGAAAGTTGCTCCGACGTAGTCATGTCTTCTTCGCTTTTCACATAAATATCCATCCACGTCATTATAAGGACGAAAAACACATTTTAGAAAAAAAAAAAAAAAACTAACTTATTTTAGCAAAAAAAGAGAGAGAGATTAAGATTATAGTCTGTAAAATATTTTAACTAATTTTTAGTTTTTTTACTGAATGAAAAGTTTGTTTGAGTGATCGATAAAGAATTTTTTTAATAATTTCTTATGTTTTGTGAAACTTTACTTGACGTAATATTTTTTAAAATATTAATTTTTAGTTTCTAATTTTTAATTTTTTTTATTTTTATTTTCAATATATTTATTCAATTTTTTAGTTTTTTTTTAAAATAAATTATGATTTTATTATTTTGTTATCATTTTACACTTTTCAACTACTTCAACATTTAGTTTTATAAAATACTTATATTTTAATAAATTAGTTTTCTAGTTTTTAACTATCAACTGACTTTTTAGTTAATTTTGCTAAATATAACCTAAGATTATGGTTGACTTT